>VMDO01018829.1:0-41186 GCA_007922755.1 Pedetes capensis
TGCTGTATGTCCTCAGCCTACTGTATGTCGTCAGCCTGCTGTATGTCCATAGCCTGCTGTATATCCTCAGACTGCTGTATGTCCTCAGCCTGCTGTATGCCCATAGCCTGCTGTATATCCTCAGCCTACTGTATGTCATCAGCCTGCTGTATGTCCATAGCCTGCTGTATATCCTCAGCCTGCTGTATGTCCATAGCCTGCTGTATGCCCATAGCCTGCTGTATATCCTCAGACTGCTGTATGTCCTCAGCCTGCTGTATGCCCATAGCCTGCTGTATATCCTCAGCCTACTGTATGTCGTCAGCCTGCTGTATGTCCATAGCCTGCTGTATATCCTCAGCCTGCTGTATGTCCTCAGCCTGCTGTATGCCCATAGCCTGCTGTATATCCTCAGCCTACTGTATGTCCTCAGCCTGCTGTATGCCCATAGCCTGCTGTATAGCCTCAGCCTGCTGTATGCCCATAGACTGCTGTATGTCCATAGCTTGCTGTATATCCTCAGCCTACTGTATGTCATCAGCCTGCTGTATGCCCATAGCGTGCTGTATAGCCTCAGACCGCTGTATGTCACAAACCTGCTGTATGTTCCCAGACTGCTGCTGTCCACAGCCTGCTGTAGTTCAACCCTCAGCTGCTTCCAAACTCCTAAAGATTCTGAAGTCTGTGATGGTTCCAAGTCCATGTAGGTGATGAGGTATGCCCACAGGCAGAGGCCTCCCCTGCCAGTTTCTACTGCCATGGCACAAGGGCCTGGGGCTTCTCCCCCAAACAGACCAACCCTAACAGTTCTTCAAGCCCCCTGTCCACCTTCCCCACCCCTCAGCAACCACTGAAGAGTCAGGAGTAGGAAGCCCAGAGTGGCTCCTGACAGGGTACAAGGACTGTCTCACCTTGAGACCTTTCTCATGAGCCCACAGGCCAGTCCTTTGGGTAGAGACAAGGCTCTGGGCTCCTAATAACCTGGGTGTGGACCTGGGAGGAGTTTTTGGAGTCTTCCTAAGCCTGGCTAGGCACAGTTTAGCCCTCTTCACCTTCTGCTTCCACATGCTTCCCAGTACGGTATTCCTGGTTCACCTGGCGGTTGCTGACTCTCTCCTGACTGTCAGCCTGCCTCCTCTTATAGAGGACGACTTCCATGAGACCTGGTGCTTTGGAGCCACTGCCTGCAAGGTCAGCCTCTTCATGATGCCCACAAGCTGCACAAGCTTCCTCCTGGGAAGAGCTTCTGGAGGCTGAGGTCCAGGTTTTAGGGCCTGATGGCTCCCACACTTGCCTGTGATCAGCAGTCAGCCCTGTGCTGCCAACTCTGCCGAGACCTCCGGGTTTGGGTCGTTGTGGCTGCTGGCCTCTCTCCCATAGATCATGCAGGCCTTGCCCCTGCCCTGACCTCGCATCTGTCTGAGGCTGAGGGCTGATGGGCTGCAATATGGCAGACCCAGCCTGAGCTCTGACTGCACACAGGCCCGTGTGGGAAACGACTGCCCGATTTCCAGACTTCTCTGAGTCCCTCTGAGATTTGTGAAATCTAGTGCTCTGCCTTCCTGAAGAGTTGTGAGAAGAAAATGAGATGATTTATGTAAAAACTTTGGGGGATTCCCTGGCCCAGAAGTGGTATTCAGAAAGACAGAAGACCTAATTTTCATGCTTGCCTGTCTGGGATTGGGCCACCCTGGGGACTGAGGAGGTACTCCTTTCTTGCTGGTCCCCTGTGCTCTGCCCTGGGAGCCTTTCTGGAATGTTCCATGTGCTTGTCTTTCCTCCAGCACAGAGCAGCACATTGCTGCAGCCAAGCATGCACCAGGCCTCTGCCTGGCCACCCTGGACCATGGACACTTGGTCCTTCTTCACTTATAGGAGAGGAGGCCTCGCAGTAGGGAGGCAGGTGAGGGCGCCCACATCCTTCAGGGTCAGAAGCCCCTCAGCAGAGTTGGGTGCCCCCTGATTGCAGTGAGCCACCAGATAGGACTGGGGAGACAGGGTTCAAGTTTTCCTTTCTAGGGGAAGCTCTGGCTCCAAGCAGGTCCTATTCTGTGCAGATATGGCCTTGGCACTGCCAGGCGACTCTCTTGGACCTCTCAGAGCAGCCCCAAGCCGAGCCCATGCTGCCTGTTGCAAAGCAGTGCTCAATTCTGCACTGCCACCCAGGTGCTGCAGCAGCTAGTAACAGTGGTTAACTCTAGGGGTGGGGCAGTTTGTGTTTTACGTATTTCTGTTTTCCACAGTTAGCACAGATGACTTCTGTTATTGGGAACAAAACTCAACAGAAGGTTGTTTTTTTGTTGTTGTTGTTTTGTTTTTGTGGTACTGGGGGTTGAACCCAGGGCCTCGTGCTTGCATACTCTGCAAGTGCTGGACCACTGAGCTGCACCTTAGCCCGTTTTTTCAGTTTTTGAGACAGGGTCTCGCTAAGTTACGCAGACTGCCTTTGGTCTCAAATTTGTGATCCTCCTGCCTCTGCCTCTCAAGCCGCTGGGATTACAGGTGTACACCAAAAATTTATGTGTTTTTGTTTTACACCTATGTAAAACAAAAAAACAGGAACAGAGAAAGAGGCACAGAGATGCCCTTAGCTTTGCTGCTAGGATCAGATATGGAACATGTGTGAGTTGTGTCATACACAGTGAGGAAGGCCACCCACAGGCAGGGACACCAGTAATAGGCCCTCCAGCATGCCCATGGTTAGCCGGTGCCCCAGCACCCAAGAAATGACACACTACGGGGGAACACAGCCTTTATGCATGTACCTACAGACACTCGGTCACCAGGAAGCCTTCACTGAAGGCCCTCTTGGTGGTGGGCCTGCGGGGACAGAGGGATGGGTGGCACCCATTGGGTGGCAATGGTTCTTACAGGAGAAGGGGAACCCCTGGCACCCTAGGAACCTGGCACTCTGGGCTGAGTCTGGAAGGAGGGCAGATGGCAGTGGTGTCCAGGGCCTGGTGCAGGGCACGTTGAGGTGCTTGGCGGTGTAGGTGGAGAAGCAGTGGGGGTGGGGAGTTTGGCAGGGATGGCTCTCGGGATGGCACAAAGCGGCTGCCTCGGGCCTACCACAGGAGGGTCACCCTGAGGGACTCTTGCGGGTCGGGTCCTGGGTCACAGACAAGGCCACAGAGCCTTGTGCTCGCTCCCACACGTACCTGTGGAGACACAGAGGGGCAGGAGTCAGGGCGGGACTGACCGGTCCCTGAGGCCTCAGGGAAAGCAGGGCAGCCCCACAGCTGGGCAGTGTTCTCCCCAGGTACTCACGCGGTCCCAGCTGGCAGCAGGAGGCTGTCATCGGGGCTCAGGCCCAGGCGCTGTCCTCCCATTGTCACCACCGAGGAGCCCTCCTGTGAGAGAAGAGCAGGAGAATTGCATGGAGGCTGTCAGACCTCAACACCACCTTGCAAAGAGGCCCTGGGAGCGGATCATTCTGTGGGGCCCTGAGGGTTGTGCTGCCCTTTCCCAAGCCCCACTTGCCAGCTGCCACAGCCACATGTCCACGTCCTGTCCTGGGCCTTTGCTGGTGCCTTGTCCATGGGCAATGACCTGGGGGGAGGTGAAACACATTTCTGGTGCTTCCTGCACCACCTAAGAGACCGCCTTGAACCTGGCGCCATCCCCATGTGCCAGGTAGAGACAGGCCTCTAAGAGGACAGCCTCCCCACCACAGGCCTTGCTGCAGGTGCTGCCCACCTGTCATTCAGGGTCACACGTGCTTGCCCTCCACAGGCCCCCACACCTGTGGCCCCTCCCAGGGGTGCTTACACTGGGGACCCTCGGAGCTCCCCCTCCCTTCCTCTGTGAGGCGTCATGAGTCTGGCCTGAGGGCGGGGGGGATGAGGAGAACAAGGCTGAGGCCACTCCAACCTGCAGCTACTGTGCAGGGGCCACACTCCTGCTGCCCCTAGAGGGACTCAGTGGGTGTTTGTTGGTGTAAACTGAAACAGGTGGTAGCAGGGGTGGAAGAGAGGCAGGATGGCCGTGGCCATGATGGGTGGGAGGGGCTCCGTGGTACATGCTCTGCCCTCACAGCCCTACATAAGCTCCCTGTGTCCCTGGTACCCAGAAACAGGCCAGGCCTGTACCCAGTGGGCAACCCGCCCAAGGTGACTAGTTCTAGTTGCTCGGGATGTGCTGGCAGCAAGGTGTAATGCACAACCTCCTCACAGGCCTCTCTGCTGCGGCCCTGCCCTCCGGATCCATCTCCACAAAGCACAGGGTGAGCCTCTGAAACACCACTCTGACCACCTCAGTCAACACTTGGGGAAGCCCTGTCATCTGTACAACAAGTCCGCCCACCTTCACAGCTCAGCAGACCTGCCAGGACCTGGGCTCTGCCAGCTGCTCCACAGCTATCAATCCAGCTTGGCTTCCAGCTTCCTCAGCCTGGTCTCGACAGCCTCAGCTGCTTGCAGTGCCAGGCTGTTTCAAGCCTCCACACCTCCAAGTCACTGCTTCTCTCTCATCTAGAATACTCTCTCCACTTCTTGTTCTTCAATTTGCAAAGCTCTACACTAGCTTTAACATTCTACCACACATCACCTCTCCCAAGAAGGCTTTCTTCCTTGACTTCTCTCTCAGCCACAGTTTCTCTTTTGTCCTCCCATGGTTTCCCGTAGCTTCTCCAGCAAATAACATATCACATGATTATAGCCAGGCATGTGGTGCACACTTGTAATCCTAGTAACTTGGGAGGTGGAAGCAGGAGGATTGCAAGTTGGAGGCCAGAGGTAGCCACCTGTGCATTTTAGTAAGACTCTGTCTCAAAAGAAAAGAGAAAAAAGGGGCTGGGGTACAGCTCAGTGGTGGAGCGCTTGCCTGGCAAGCCCAAGGCCCTGGTTCAAATCCCAGAGTCCCTTAAAAAAAAAAAAAGATATCACATGACTGTGGCAATTGTAGATTAACTTGTCCATCTCGTTGGCTAGACCATACCAAACACTTTGATGCAGCAAGTATCCTGTTCATGCCAAAGCCTGAGATAATAGGCACTCAATACATGTTGAAGGGAAGGTAGGCTTATTTGGGTCTCTGCACATCACCACACAATCCCCGCCCCAAACAGCTTTCTCCTCTTCCAGCTTCCAGGCCATGACTGACTAAAAGCTTTGCTGCTGTTGTTAGGTGCCGTCAAGTGGAGTCTAACTCGTAGCGACCCTCATAGGGTTTTCAATGACTGACTGCTTCAGAATTTCTAACAGGGTAAACTGCAGCCACTCAGAAAAGCTATCAGTGGACAGCAACCTCCCACTCTGGAAGCAAAGATTGCTTGGGATCATGAAGACTCTACAGACTTCCCGCCACAGCAAAGCCATTGTTCCCTGAGACAGGGAGTGGGCAGGAAGGCCTGTGCCCATGTCCACAAACCCTGCAGCATTTGTGTGGGTGTGTGTTGTGTGAGATTAGTTCCCACTTCCCAGGGTTGCTGGGTGGACACTAGGTGGCCCAGGGCTGTATTACCTGGGTCTCATAGGTGTCCCCAAACAGGCTGAGGGATGTGCCTGCCTGCAGCTCCCTGAGGTGCCCATCCAGCCAGGCCTCCAGGGACATGGGCTCCATGATGGATCGGGTGCTCAGAGGGAACGGCGGCTCCTTGAGCAGCTGGTCTGTACCCGAGGCACAGCTCTGGTCAGTATCCTCCGGGCTCTGCCCACCCAGCCTCTGAGGGCCAGGTCCCAGGAACCCCAACTCTCAATAGCCAGAACAGGTTCTGGATCCAGCCCAACCACCCAGCAGGCCCATGGGGTGCTATTTGGTACCATCTTCTCAGTACCTTGAGTATTGGGCAGAGGCCTCACGAAGAGATTCTGGGAACCCTGGGCCAAGACCCATCGTACTGTGGGGAGGGATGGAGGGAGGGAGGGAAGGAAAGGTGTTTGCAGGTGGCCTCACCAGGGATGGGCTTTCCTGTTCTGTACTGCTCAGAGCGGAAGAACCTGCGGGGAAGCACAGGGAGGGGCAGAGAGGCAGGCAGTCCCCCCGAGTGGCCAGTGACACATGCACCAGACACTGTTGGTTACAGCCGCAAGCACACGGTTTGTCTATCCACTGTCCTTTCCCTCCCAGCCCTGTGGAGCAGCCCCTGTCCCCTCCCCAGTGCGGGGGACTGCTCCCTAACTCCCACGTGTGATTGCTCCAAGCCAGTGGGTGCTGATGTGGAGCCCCAGGAAGTGAGGGGCAGGGGTCAGGCTGGGGGCTCACTCTTGGATTATGGGGGCCAACTGTGTGCCAAGGTCCTTGCAGTGGAACCACTTCTCAAACAGGACATCCACGGTGTCCCCCACATAGTACCTGCCAAATTAGAGGTCACAGTAACCCAATTTCCCATCTGCACAGCCTCGCTCAGCCCTGGCTCTGCTTGCGGGCTTTTGTGGCCCTGCAGAGTGAGGCTGCCCAATTTTCATTTCTTATTTTGAGTCAGGGTTTTGGTTAATTATGCAGGCTGCCTCTGGTCTTGAACTTTCAATCCTCCTGCCTCAGCCTCCCAAGTTGCTTGGGTTGTAAGTGTGAGCCAATGCACCCAGGCTGGGCTGTCTATTTTACCTTGGCCCCCACAACTCAGTGGTTAATGCTTGCACACACACCTACACCTGGCTCTTCCAGAAGCACGTGCATGCCCCATTTACAAAGCAAGTAGAACTCTGAGTCTCAGAAGCTGGGCAAGTCAGCACGGATTACACAGCCAGTAAGTGGCAGAAGCAGCCTGGACTTGAGACAGTCTTGGAAGCTTAGAGAGCATCTAATCCAAGTGTGTTTGTTTTTCCCAAAAGGAAGCTGATGCTGGGCCTGAATCTGGGCTGACAGCTGGATGCCCCACCTGCTGGTGGGGCTGTGGGTCAGAGTGCACAGAACTTCAGCAGCCAGCTGCGGAGAGTCCCCCACAGGATGGCTGCTTCTCCTTCCATGGTCACGGCTGCTCTGGAGAACTGGAGCAAAGCTTTGCATTTCTTCGGGCAAGGCTCCTACACATGCATGAACAGCCTTCAGCCAGCCCCTGCAACCTCCCATGCCTCGCCGGGGCAGTGAGCCCTTCTGCAGCCTGAGGACACCTGGCAGGCGGGGCTGTGCAGAGGGCCACTATGCAGGCAGGACATGGCAGGTTCCAGGAGCATCTGTCACTGAATGCCTAATCCCCAGTCCCAGCTCCAGGCCAGGCCAGCTCTGTTTGCTCCTCAATTCTCTCCGAAAAAGAGGAGCAGTCCTGTCAAGGGAGATGGTTTGCAGACACACAAGGCACCCAGCCACAAGGCATGGCAGCCTAAATTCTACCCTGGAAGGGAGCTGACCACCAGACAGCTTAATAACGGGACTGCAGTGCCCTCCAGGAATCAAGTGGAATGGCATTTTAATGTCGAGTCCCTGGCTTTTGTTAAAGGTCAAAAGCAGCTAGATGAAATCCGTTATTGAATTTGCTGCAAAATGTTATTGAGGACATCAATAACTCCCCAAACACTCCTCGATAAAACCCCTTGGAGAAACTCCTTTTAGAATTTAAGGCCAGGTATCTATCTGCCTGTTCATGCAGCTATTAACACTGCAGCTTTTCAAAAGGCTTAATAATATGAGAAATACTTGTGAGGGGTGTGCGTGTGTGTGTGTGTGTGTGTATGGTTCTTGGGGGTTAAACCCAAGGCCTCATGCATGCCTTGCAAGTGTTCTACCACTGTGCTGCACCCTCAGTCCATTAAAAAAAAATTTTTTTTAATCTTAAGACAGCTCCTTGCTAAGTTATGCAGGCTGCCTCTGGCCTTGAACCTGCAATCCTCCTGCCTCTGCCTCCCGAGTCGCTGGGATTAGAGATGTGAGCTACTGTTCCTGACACATGTGTGTCTTTTAAGTAAACAAAGAAGACTCAAATGCATGCATGTGAAAAGACTGCAGAACTGTAAGGTGTAGACAGACATGCAGAGGAAAAAGATGAGATAGAAGACTAAGCACTTCTTTAGGGTTAGCTGGAGGGATAACAAAAACTTTTCTTGTCTCTTTTAAAAATTGTTTTTTGTTTTATTTCCTTAAGAGAAGCAAGATGAACAAAATTAAATTCACATACTATAAAATTCACTCTTTTGGAGGGGATTTGAATTTAGTTCATTTTGTATTCTTGCTCATTTGCAGATTTTTGACAGTTGAGCAGGTATGACTTTGGTAACTTAAAAAAAAGAGGTATTAAATAATACCCATTACAACAGGAGATGAGAACCAAAGTATTCAGATTCCAGTACCTTGATGAAACATTTAAATTTTCTTAGTTAAAACAAGAAATCAAAACATAGTTCAGCTTTCAGGAAAATCTTTGATCCCCTGACCTCTGGGGACTTCTTTCTTTTAGAACAATCCAGCAAGTGATGAGACAAACGGGAGGTGGGATGGAATCGGTGTCCCCAGCTGGGTCTGTGTGTGCTGACTCCAGTTCCTGGCTCTGCAGTCCTGGCCCTAACTATATATATATATATATATATTATAATGCTGGATCTAGCAAGTTCAGTTTGCTTTAGCAAAATTACTTTCCCTGGGTCCAGTTTCTTCTTGGGTAAAGTGTGGGAGGTAACAGTTTCTACCCCTAGCATCATCAGGAGTACTCAGTGAATAAATACAGAGTCCCTCACCAGTGCCTGCGCACAGCAAGTGCTGGCCAGATGTGCAGGCTGTTGGAGTCCCCTGGGGTACAGATAGCAGAGACTACACTCTGGAAGCTGCGGCTGTTAGAAGCAGCAGTGTTTGGGATAGGTGGGTCCCCTTGGGCTCCCCTCCCCCAGGCCCTCTGCATTTCCCCTCCCCAGCTGTCCGCCAACTGCACCCCACTCCATGCTAACCCATTGCAGAAAGCACAGGTGCTGATTCCTGCCCCAGGATCCTCAGGCTAGGTGGGCTCCCAGGAGGCCACAGAGATTATCCCCACCCCCATCCTTGACTCCACCCCACCCTCCCCTGTCAGCTGCCAAACGAGGCTCTTTTGCCTCCTGCTGCCAAGCCCTCCATTCTTAGTGGACAGGAAGTGCTTTCTTGAGTCTACCTAGGATCCTTTCTGCTGTAGTTTTGAGCTGTACCCCCCTGCCACTGGCCTTCTGTCCACCCCAGCACCCCCATACAGGGCACTTACCTAAGCCCGTCTAGCTCAGTTTCTAGTCGCCTCCTCTCAATCACCAGTCCCATGGTGTTGGCAAACCTCTGCGGGGAGTGGGGCACCCGGGCAGGGAGGAGGAATATCTGCAGGGGTGGAGACCAGGGGTCCCACAGGCTGTGATCTCTCCCAGAGACCTCGGGGCCCCTGGGTTTTCCAGCTGGCCCATGGGGAAGCAGAGGACCCTGCCTGTCCACAGTGGGCCCTGCTCTCTGCTCAGCCTCTTCCAAGGGAACCAGAGAGAACTTGGGGCTGTGCTCAGGATAGAGTGGCCCAGAGGACCCTGAGGATGGGGCAGGGGCAAGTCAGGTGGGCAGGAGGGCAGGAAAGGGCAAAGAGGGCAGGCAAGTGGCCGGGGTGGGTTCCTGTTATGGCGCCCTTGCCTCCCCACTCTCCCGGGTCCAGCCTTACCTCTCCCTGCCGAATGACCACATCCCGGTGCTTCCCTTGCTCCAAGACTCGGAGAACCATGTCCCCCTCCAGCTGGTAAAACACCTGTGGGACAGCAGAGAGCACGGGAACCCCCTGTTACCTCTTCCTGGTCCTTGGCCAATGCCCAGGCCCTGACCTTTAACCGGGAAACCTGAGAAACTTCCTGAAGGCCTGACTTTTATCAGCAGCTCCTGCCCAACCTACCTTGAGGTCCCCAGGATCTCCTGACTCAGGCCAGAAACAGGAGGACTGAGGACACACAGTGATCACATCTCGAACATGTAAGTGACAAAGTACCCAGAATGCAGCAGAAGGTGCCTGGGAAGAGGGCGAGAGGTTGGGTGAGAGGCTCACTGGACAGAGCAGCGGCAGCAAGGTAAGGGGAACCGCCCATTGACTTGGGCCAGGATACTTTTAACACATGGTCAGAAATCGTCACAGCAACCCCCAGGGGTACGTTAATTCCATCCCAGCAGAAAAGAAAGAGAAAGAAAAGAAAGAGAAAGAGAGAGAAAAAAAGAAAGGGGGGGAAGAGAGAGAGAGAAAGAAAGGAAGGAAGGAAGGAAGGAAGGAGAGAAAGAAAAAGAAGAAAGAAAGAAAGGAAAGAAAGTAAGGAAGGAAGAAAGCAAGCAAGCAGTAAGCAAGCAAGCCGAGACTCAGAGGGTAAAGCAGCTGGCCCAAGATCATACTTCTGGTTAGTGCTGCAGCCTGTGTGTGGCTCTGTGGCCTCTGTGGATTCCTCTGGCAGCAGGACGCCCTGGCATAGGGGTGATGGAGGTTGGCAGGTGGGGAACTGGGTAGCCCGTATTCTCTCCAGGGGGCTCTGGCTCACAGCTGTTCCCCCTGAGTGGTAGCATTATGAATGAGGTAAACATTTTCTTTCTATATTTCTCATGCTTCTTACAACGAACAATATTTACTTTCTTTTTTATTTTTGGTACTAGGGGAATGAACCCAGGGCATCATCACACATACTTTGCAAGCCCTCTACCACTGAGCTGCATCCCCACACCCTTTTCTTTTCTTTTCCTTTTTTTTTTTTTTTTTTTTTTCTTGAGACAGGGTTTTCCTAAGTTAAGCTGCCTCTGGCCTCCAATTTTCAATCCTCCTGCCTTAGCCTCTTGAGTCACTGAGATTACAGGTGTGTGCCACCCCTCCTGGCTTTACTTTCATTATTAAAAACAACCCATAGGGCTGAGGGTGTAGTTCAACGGTAGAGCACTTGCCTGGCACGTGAGAGGCCCTAGGTTGCATTCCCAACACCACAAACAAACAACCAAACAAACCCATAAACACTATTTAACACAAACAGAGAAACCTACTAGGTTTCCTTATGGGGAGCAGCTCAGCATGCCCCATTCTCTTCCAAGCTGGAAGGAAACCTCTGTGTGTGTGTGTGTGTGTGTGTGTGTGTGTATCTGTGTGTGTGTGTGTGTTGTCTGTTAATATGTCTTGGGTCCTTTCATGATGGAAGAGGTAAGGAAGGACACTGAGTTCCTGAGGAGGAGGGGCATGGTCTCCAGGCCCTGCAAATATCAGGAGGAGTTGGGAGCAGGGGAGTCTGTAGTGGAATTTGGGCCAGATTCAAACCCTTTTTGGGCAGGCCTACAAGGTAATTACAGCCATTGAACAAAAACATAAGTTGACAGTGGAATTTTCCTGTCTTACCCTCTGCCCAGAGGCCTTCCTTATAATGAAGGACTGTCCTGTCCTGGAGCAACACATCACTGACAGTAGAATGTAGTGAGAAATAAACAGGACTGACCTTCTAACACAACAGCAGGACTCATTGTTGCTTGGATCAGTACCCTTGAGACCTTGCAAACAGGGTCCCTGGGATGAGCTGCTCTGGGTTTCAAGGAGTTTCTGTAAGCGTAGTTTAAATAAGGTCACACCTGAGTTTAGATAAGGTCACACCTGCTGAATCTTAGAGATAACCACAACGGCTTTGTTCTGTATGATTATTTTGTTCTTTTTATATGCTTTGAACTTATTTCAACCTCTTTGATGTTATACGTTAATTAGAACTAGATTGATGTAGAAAGCTAAATAAAAAAGCTTTCAGTTTAGCAGGCAGCACTCAGCTTCCTGCCAGAGCTGAGTCCTTTGCTGAAAACTCATCTGATGGAGTCCGCCTCATTTCAGGGTCCCGAACAATAACAGTAGAAAATCCTCAACAGCCGTGAGCATTCCAGAAAGAATTATGCTCATTTGGAAGTAAATGATGTTTGTGGCCTGCGGGGAGGTGAAAGAGTATGCGTTGCTGCTCAGGCAGACATTAGGCAGACATTAGATGGAGTCTGCCTTCCACGACCCGGAAAGGCCTCCCAGGCAGGCAAGATGGAGAGGAGAGAGGTGCTGAGGACCCACTCCTATTAAGTACCTTCCACAGGCAGGGCCATTGTCCCATGTGGCGCCCACAATGTCTTTGAGAGGGCACATGACGAGCCCCAACCAATCACACAAGAGGTTCATCTGCCTCCTAGCTGGGCCCCCTGGCACCTGCCCGCCTTTGAGGAAAGACGGGAGTAAGTGGAGTCTGAGCAGTGCAGTGCTGGGGAGGTCAACCAGGAAGGGAGCCTGGGGCACCGGGAGGGCTGTTGCAGATGCCAGAGCTCAGCTAGTAGGAAACTCTGGCTCAGTAAGAAGTCTGGCTCAGGCCAGGCACAGTGGCTCACACCTGTAATCCCAGCAGCTCAGAAGGTTAAGGGAGGAGGATTGAGAGCTTGAGGCCAGAGGCAGGTTGTGTAATTTAGCGAGACCCCAACTCAAGAAAAAATTATAAAAGGGGCTGGGAGTGCAGCCCAGTGGTAAAGCAGTTGCAAAGTATGGGTCAGGCCCTGGCCCAGTGCCAAAGTGTGATGGGAACCCAGGTCTGAGTGACTGCTCAGGCTGTAGCTGAGAGAGGACAGGTAGGGACAGGGAGGATGCTGACCCTCTGCCCTGAGGCTGCCCAGGGTCTTTGGTAGGCACTGCATTCTGATTGCTTTTTCTTTTCTTTATCTCTCCTTTCTTTTCTTTTTCTTTTTCTTTCTTTCTTTCTTTCTTTTCTTTTCTTTTCTTTTTTTTTGTACTTGGGGGTTGAAACCAGGGCCTCACACATACTTTGCAAGTGTTCTACTACTGAGTTGCACCCTTAGACCCCCCCTTTTTTTTTTTTTAAGTCAGAGTCTCACTAATTTACACAGGCTGCCTCTGGCCTTGAATTCGAGATCCTGCCTTGGGCTCCCAAGTTGCTGGGATTATAGGTATGAGCCACTGTGCTGGGCCTTGCACCCTGTCCTTCTACTAAAGGGGAAGACCAGACATCAGCACTTCCAGACAGACCCCTCCAGCCACCTGGGTGTCCCTCCAGAGTGAAGCCAGCCCTGCTTGTTGCCCAGCCACCAGCTGAGTCAAGGCATGGGCTGTCGTGGGCCCTTTAGGACGCTGGTCCACCTGAGCATCTTGGAGAGGCCCTGAGTTGGACATGGGGCAGAGATGGTAGGGGCCAGAGGTAAGGAGGGAGGGAGACTGGCAAGAGGACAGGAGGGGTGGACACTGATCCAGGCCTAACCGGGCTAGTGGAGGATGCGGCTGACAGGCCAGCAGGAAAGACCAGTTGTGCCTTGCCCACCACGGCCACTCAGACCTGAACCTGTCTCCTCTTTGGAGCTTTTAGATTTTTCTGTTGATTTTTTCCTCAGAGGAAAATGGTGTTCAGGAGGCATGTTTAGGGAGAGGCGCAAGATTTGAGGAAGAGTGAAGGGAAGGACTTGGTGGCTAGGTTCAGCTGAGGCCACTCCCTGCCAGCCTGGGGCCTGTCACCCTCTGTGTGCTGTCTGGGGTGCCCTGGGACGCACACTTATTGTTAGGTGGAGTTGGGTCCGACTCATAGCAGCCCCATAGGGTTTTCAATGGCTGCTCTTTTCAGGACTGCTTTGGGAGTGGATTGCCATGTTCTCCAATTTTTGTGCTGCTGGGAATTAAACCCAGGTCCTCACAGAGTGTGGAGCAGCACTCTACCAACTGAGCTAAATCCCAGCCCAGGTGCACATACTACATGCTTAGTACTTGCTGACTGATTCTCCAGTGCTCCCCCCAGTCCCTATCGGGGTCAGCAAAGGTGGGGTGGAGGCTAGTGACCAAGCTGGATTTTGCACCTCAAAACCCAGAATCAGGTCTCTCTGGAGATAATGTGGGCTCCAAACTGACCCTTTCCCGCCACAGACTTTGATAGCTGAGAACCTGTCTGTGTCTCTCCTTAGGGGGACTATCCTTTTTCATCTTTTTTATTTTTAATCTTTCTTTTCCTCCCTCCCTCCCTCCCTCCCTCCCTTCCTTCCTTCTCTCCTTCCTCCCTTCCTTCCTTCCTTTCTTCCTTTCTTTCTTTTTGAGACAGGGTTATTATGTAGCCCAGGCTGGCGTTGAACTCACAATCTTCCTCTGCCTTACAAGTTTTGGGATTATACACCTGTGCCACCACACCTGGCTTCGTATCTCTCTTGCTCTCTCTCTCTTTGTTTTTTTTTTTTTTTTGTTGTTGTTGTTGCTTGTTTGTTTGTTTGTTTTGGTTTGGTTTGGTTTTTTGTAGTACTGGGGGTGGAGGTTGAATCCAGGGCCTTGCGCTTGCATGCTTTGCAACTGTTCTACCACTGAGCTGCACCCCTAGCCCATTTCTTACTTTTTGTTTTGAGTCAGTGTCTCCCTAAATTACACAGGCTGCCTCTGGTCTTGAACTTGTGATCTTCCTGCCTCCGCCTCTGGGATCACAAAATTCTTTTTTATGTATAAGGAAAATTCTTTTCCTTATGTTTATGTGCTTTTAGTCAGGTGATAGAGAAGCAGAGTTCAAAATTCAAGGTTGAAAATGGTATTAAAAAGAAAAAGAAGGGTGTTCAGTACAATCCCCCCAGTCACACAGTCCCCAGCAACTGATGTGTCTCATGCCCTCTAGGGAAGAAGGGGCCACCCAGCCTCAACTCCTTTCTCAGCGTCAGGCCCTTACCCATACCCACCCCTCTGCCACTTACTCCTGCTCCTTCCCCCATCCCCATCCTCTCCCCACTCTCTCCTCTAGTCCTACTGACTCCTGCTTTGTGTTCCTGGACTTTGCCTGCAATCTGCAGGTGAGGGAGAACCCAGCCCCTGGGGTCAGAAGGAGGAACCTAGGTCACCTTGACCCTTGGGTCTCATTTTGTAGGCCCATTGTATATATGCAGGTTTGGGAAAGGGGACCAGCACGTGTCTAGGGGGTGGAATGCCCCACAGCAAGAGCCTGTCTCCCACAGGGGCTGGACTGTGTCCTCAGCTCCCCCAGCAGAATTCCTTGGCTCAGTACTGAGGTGGGGCTCCCAAGGGTGTCCCTGCAGGCCCCCCCAACTTTAAGGCAGCAGTTCATCCCTCCCTCAGCAGTCATGACCCCGTCCATCTAGATCACCTGCTCTGGCCCGGGTGCAGGAAGAGTGTACTCCCCCCAGGCCGGTGTTCCTTGCCTGTGACCCTGGGTCCAGATTGGCTACAGCAGCCTACCTCCTCGCCCTCCTCGATGTGATAGTCCTTCCTGGTGTTGGGGCCCCCGACGAACATGATTTTGAGTTGCTCCTGGTGCCTGCAATGGAGGGGCCGGGGGAACTCCTGGACCAGTTCCTGGGAGTGAAGGTGGGGTGCAGCGGCCAGTGGGACAGGAGGGGCTGGTGCACCTGGGAGAAGAACAAGTCCCTGCCCCACCCTTGCCCCAGGTTGGGCTTCGTGCACCTCAGAGTCTGTGTGTCTGTGATTGTGTGTGTCTCCATTTCCTCTGTCCCACAGGGGAACAGTGTGGCAGTAGATCTATGGACACAGGCTACTGGTGGGGGAGCTCTGAACCCCCACACCTAGATCAGCAGTCCTGGGGGCTGTTGAAAAGGTGGATGAGGTTATGGGGCAAGAGGCTGGCATGGGGCAGTTCGGAGCTTAAAACTGTGTAGGACATTGAGGGGTGGAAAGAAGCTATGAAGTGCTTGGAGAAGGGAGTAGGGGGAGATCAGGGTACAGAGATTCTGAGACTGGTTGTACTGGGGGCCCTGGTGGCTGGGGGTGGGCTTGGGGAGCAATTTGAAAAGACTGGATCAAGAGGCAGGGCAGCCAGAGAGTTTGGTCTTGGCCTGAGGGGTACCAAGCAGCCCGAGAAGTTTTTCTTTTCCTTCCTTCCTTCCTTCCTTCCTTCCTTCCTTCCTTCCTTCCTTCCTTCTTTCCTTCTCCAGTGCTAGGGATCAAGGACAGGGCCTCACATATGCTAAGCATTTACTCTACCACTAAGCTACATCCCCAGCACATGCAAAGAGGGGCCCTGGGAAGAGCTGTAAATCAAGATTCCCTGCCAAAGATGCAGATCCTTTGGCATCACCCTTTGCCGGGGTTGGGGTGTGTGGTTCAGATATCTCCAGAACTAGGCTCATAAGGAAAGTTCTTGAACAAGTCCCTGTGAGAAATACTTCACCTCACCAGACAAAATGCATAGGCTAGATCATAACCTTCCTGTGCTCAGAACCTTCCAGCTGGTTCTCATCTTGCTAGGGGTGCCATAGGTTGAATCCCCCATGGCTCCAAATTCATATGTTTAAGTCCTAACCCCCAGGACCTCAGAATGCCATCTTATTTGAAAGTGGGGTTGTTGCTGATGTATTTAGTTAAGTTAGGATGAGGTCATACTGGAGTAGGCTGGGCAGGCTCCTGATCCAACATGTCTGGGGTTTTACAAATGGGAAATCTGGTCACTGGGACGTGCACAGGATAGAGCCTGTGAAGCTGAGGACAGAGATTGGGGTGATGTACACGGAGGCAAGGAACGATGTCAGCAAACTGGCAGAAGCTAGGGAGAGGCCGAGCACAGACGCTCCCGCCAACCCTAACTAATAGGGGATGCGGTGGTCCTCACGCTGACCTGGGCCCTGCCGATTGGTCTGCCTTTGCCTCTTCCTCTTGTTTGCTTATATGTATTGGCTGCTTCATTTTGCCAGAACTTCAGCTCCACAAGGAAGGCATTTTTGTTAGTTTAGTCCCCAAAGTCCAGAGCAGTCTGACAGGTGGTAGGCGCTCAGCCAGTGTCTGCTGAATGAATACAGGGAGAGCCTGCATTTGGGGTGATTAACTCTGGAGGGTTGGGCAACCAGTACTGTCCAGGCAGGAGGGGACAGGGGAACCACAGCCCCAGCCATGGGCAGGAGAGAGGAAGAGCTGGAGGAGTGGGAATGAGAGCCTGACGACAAGGGGGAGTCAGAGAAAGAGGCAAAGATACAATCAAGCTTTGAGTGGAGGGGTGATAGCAGGAGAGACGAGGCTTTGGGAGGCTTTGAGGAGATGTTGTTTGTTAGGCGTGGTGGCATTGCGCAGTCACCCAGTGTGTGGACTTTGGAGTCAAACTGCCGATGGGCTTACATCTGAACTCTCTCCTCCCCCCTGCTCTGTGACCCCGGGAAAGTTACTTAAACCCTACATCGTGGGGCTGCCATGAGAACTCAGCGAGATGACGCCCCAGCACTTGGCATTGTCTCTGCCTGTCGGAGCCGGTGGCTGTGGCTGCCTGAATTGAGGCGCTGCGCCACTGGGGATGACGTGCAGGCACACAGATGTGGGAAGAGTGAACCTGGATCTGGGGGGGGGGACACAGGAGGCCAAGCTATGGAGCTGAGAGGAGGGGAGCGGGGTGACCACAAGGTAGAGACTGAGAGGTCTTTGGTAGAAAGATGGCAGCAGACAGGTCAGTCCCATCAGTTGCTGCAAGCAGAGGTGGCCGTGAGAGGGCCTGGTGTGTGTGTGTGTGTGTGTGTGTGTGTGTGTGTGTGTGCATGTGTGTGTGCGTGTGTGCACACACGCACCAGCAAAGAGGGGCCCTGGGAAGAGCCATAAATCAAGATTCCCCGCCAAAGATGCTGACTGCCTGGCTCCACCCTTTGTCACGGTTGGGGTGTGTGGTTCAGATGTCTCCAGAACTAGGCTGTACTGCAATTCTGGGGGTTGGAAAACTATCCTCCCCAAACGTTTGAGTCTTCCCAAAGTGCAGAAAAGCCACTTGGGGTTCCCAGCCTCGGGAAGAGGCCTGCCACCTCCTCTCTCATAGCCTCAGCACCACCCAACAGTCCTTAGAAGTGAAGGCCCCCTGTCTCCACTGCAGTCACCAGAAAGAGGAAGAGATGAGGTGGAACCCGGAAAAGCTTGTCCTCACCTCCTCCCAGAGCTACGAGAATAACAGCTCCCCTTCTGCAGCCTTCTGGGGCAAGGAACTTGGAGCTACAGGGTGAGGAGGTGAGGACAGAGGGAGAGATGTGGGGTGGCAGGGACTCACATGAGCTTGTTGCAGACCGGGGGCTGGAAGGAGGCCCGGTTCTCCTCCACCCAAGTTCTCACTCTCACCCGGCGCTCCATGGCCGGTGGGAAGGACCTGTCTTCCCGCTAGGCCATGGGACGGGCTCTGCTCAGCCGCCTGTTGGCCACCTTATCAATCAGCATCTCGGAGGTTAAAGGGCGGAGCAACCTCCTAGCACCCCGCAGTGGCTGGCTTGGCCTGGGCGGGCTTGGCTGTGAGCCCGCCTGCCCTCGGCACCGCCCTTGCCCTTGCCCTCGCCGTCCGCTGCGGCCGGGTCGGGGGCAGCAGGAGGCCCTGGCCGGGTTTCTCCGCAGGGCAGGGATCAGTGCCCCCCCACTCCTCCCCACCCCCATCCCCGGCCCGCGTCTCGCTTCTCTTGACTTGGGCAACACCTGCGCGGGAGATGGCAGCCTGCTACCTAATCGGCCAGCTCAAGATGCGGGATCCAGGCGCTTTCCAGCCTCCTGTCTCCAGACTGTGCGTCTGGGCCACAGGGGCTCTCTAGCGTGGCTGCAAAGAAATACTGTAGGCGGGGAGAATGCACAGGATAGAGCCTGTGAAGCTGAGCACAGAGATTAGGGTGATATACCGGGAATCCTAGAGTTGGAACACATGGTGTGGACTGGATTTAAGTCCCAGTTTTCTCATCTGGAGAATGGCAACCACTGTACAGCCACTGCGGAGCGTATGGAGCAGAAAGATCTATAGTGGCCGCCACCTACCGCCCTGTGCCCAGACTCCAGATCTTCTATCACACCGCATGGAGGAGTTCGGCGGGCTCGACTCTGGGCTCGGCGAGGGAAGCAGTTACAGGCACAGGGCTGCAGAAGCCACCACTGCCCGACCAGGACTGCGGTGGCGAGGGCTGGAGGACGCAGTCCTCTCTGTGCGGCCCTGGCCTGGGCAGAGCAGAGAGGACAGCGCCCCAGCACAGGCATTGTAGTGGGCACAGCCCACAGCCCAGATGCCCAGCACCAATCTGAGCTCCTTGCATGTCTTCATTTGTTCATTTATTTATTGTGATGCTGGGAATCGAACCCGGGGCCTTGGGCAGCGCTCTGCCACTGAGCTACGCTCCCATTCTCTTGCATGTCTTAAGTCACACACATAGGAGGAATTTTACAGATGAAGACGGGCTCTGGGTGTCCCAACCCTCAGGAATCTCTGGGTGCAGGGTGTAGTGAGCAGACAAACCAGCCCTCTGAGAGGCTCTGTGACGGTTGTCCAGGGGTGGGGGACCAGGCCTAGGTGTGGGGGTGTGGTGGAGGGGGAAGGCGATTGCCACTTGCGTTTCCTCTCATCCTTGGAGACTCAGTATTCCTGGGGAATTGGAGGAGGAGTGGAGTGGAGAAGTGAGAGGTGAGGGAGAAGGAAAATATCTCTGGGACTCAGATCCCAGAGTGCAGACTGCCGAGTTGAGGAAATTCTCTATCTTTCTAGAGAGTCCTCACACACACCCTGCTCCTGCCTGCTCCCTGGGGCCTGCTGCTTTACAAGCTTCTCAGGCATAAAGGGCCCCCTGGAGCAAGTCAAAACCCAGACAGCCATGAAGCAGGATTCCTTCGCAAGCTGACTGGGACACACACACACACACACACACACACACACACACACACACACACACTTTAGCTGAGCGTTTCTTTCTAGAATATTGTTTGGTACCTAAATAATTCAAACTACCTTCTTTATTTTTCTCATCCTCAAGTAGTCAGAGGCTAGGTAAACAGTGACACATGAAACAGAGGATCTATGTATGATGTGTTAGGTTTGCTTTGGCTGTTTGTTAAGAGGAGGGGCAGCAGAGTGGGTGCGCGGGAGCCTGAATGGATTCACACACTAAAAAGGGGGGGGAGTTTATTTTCAAACCAACAGATGTTCTGTTAAGTAGTACAAAGGAAAGAATGATGGTTATTCTGTATTTTAATTGATGTAGTCAAATAACATGAATAGTCGAGGCCACAAGTAGAATTTTTGGTATCTGAATTATTCAGAGTCATCCTGTACACCAGCTACACCCCTGCTGTACAATCACTGTCAAATGTGCCCTTTGGTTTGTGGTGTGTGAATAAAATACCAATCTACTCCATTGGCAAGCCTCCCAGGTTGGGCGTTGGCCACCACGTGATTCCAGTGTCAGAGAACTAGCAGTTCCTCTTTTAGCCAGATAGTCTGGCGTTGATGAGTCACAGCCACTGGGAGGCCTTCTGGACATTGACCCTTGGCCTCTGCTAGATTCTAGACTTTTTCTGTTTCCAGGAACCACCTTTCTCTTCTGCACAATGGAGCTCATTTGCACAATGGACTCAAAAGCAAACAGCATCTACCCCATTATCAGAGTTCACCAGGGCCTGTCCTGCTTGCTGGGGGCAGATCCAGGGTGGAATGGCTGCCCAGGTCGCAGAAACCAGTAGATGCTTCCAGGCTTCATTGAATATGGCTCATGGTAACTGTCTGATCTTTCAGTCCTTAGATAGACTGAACTTGTTGCTTCAGCCAGTCCTTTCCCAGACTGCCTTGGTCTGTCCCTGTCTCCTTGCTTTCTCTCTCTTTCATATAACTCAGCAAATGTTTAAGAACAAATAGATTTATATTAATAAAAGTACTAGATCATGAACTGTACTGGTGAGTAGAAAAAAAAACCCCTACTTTTTCCTACTGTATTCTTACAACATAGATCTCTTCTGTGATTTCTTCCCACTAGCACACAAGAAATTAGGATTTTTTTTGTTTATTTGTTTTTGATTTATTCTGGTACTTCGGGGTTGAACTCAGTCCCTCACACATACTTTGCAAGTGCTCTACCACTGGGCTGCATCCCCAGCCTATTTTTTATTTTGAGTTTGGATCTTGCTAAATTGTACAGGCTGCCTCTGGCCTTGAACTCACAATCCACCTACCTGAGCCACCTGAGTTGCTGGGATTATAGGCATTTACCACCATGGCCAGTGCAACTATTAGTTCTGTGGCAGATACCCACTGAGTGTCCTTGGACTCAATTCAGATACTGTCTACTTGGAGATAGCATCAGATCCCCCAGATTGAGGGCTTAGTTCTCCAAGATGGTGCCCACTTCAGACCCAGTCCCAACTCTGGGTTTCCGGAACTTTTGATCAACTGGCTATAAATTGAGATTCCCACCACTTTTTCAGGTTAGATTAATTTGCTAGAGTGACTCACAGAACTAAGTGTAGTGTTTACTATACTTACATTTACCTTATTATAAAAGTTATGAAGATTCATTATGAAAAACTTTAAGCCTTGTGTTGTGGCACAAGCCTGTAATTCCAGTGACTTGGGAGGCTGAGGCAGGAGGATTTCAAGTTCAAGACCAGAGGCAGTCTGCATAATTTAGCGAGACCCTGTCTCAAAAAGTAAAAAAGTGGGCTGGGGGTGCAGCTTAGTGGTCCAGCACTTGCAAAGCATGCAAGTGCAAGGCCCTGGGTTCAACTCTTAGTACCGAAAAAAAAAAAAAGAGGTTTTAAAGGATAAAAATAAGCAAAACCAGATGAAGAAATACACAGGATGGGGGCTGGAAGGATCTCTAGTGCGGGCACTTTTGTCCCTGTGGAGTTGGGGTGCTCCCACCTCCTGGTGCATGGGTGAGTTCTTACCTTCCTGTGGGTCCCCACATACTCAGCTGTTCAGAAAGCCTCTGAACTCTGCTCTTTTAGGGTTCCTTGGATACTTAATTGTGTAGGCATGATTGAAACACTGACAGCCATGTAGAAATGTGGCTAAACAGAAAGAGGTTTACTGAATGCTAATAGCAAAGTTGTTTGTTTAGATTGTTCTTGGCCCCTGTGCAACATTCCTTTCTGGCAGGTGTGGAGTAGGACCCCTTATGAAACTGGGGTCATCCACCATCAGACAAGATAGGATAGAAAACTTATGGCCAGTGACTCCAAGGCTGGAGTTACATTAGAATTTCTATGACCAACCTTGCTGTTGTTGTTAGGTGCCACTGAGTCGGTAACCAACTCATAGCGGCCTTATGTACACCGGGCAAAACACTATTGTCAGTGCTTCTCTGCTGTTCATAGGGTTTTCAATGGCAGGTTGACTTTTGGGAGTTGGTTGCCAGGTCTGTCTCCCAAGCCTACAGCACCTAGTGTTCCCAGACAGTCTCCCATCCAAGTACTAACCAGGCCCGACCCTGCTTAGTTTCTGAGATCTGATGGGATCAGATGCCACAGGGCTTCGGCTGTAGGGTAAGACCCACCTTAGGGAAGAGAAATTCTAGTTTCTATTTGCCTTGGGGAGAAAAGGGAATAGGTGAAAGGAAGGGAGGAGGGAGAGAGAGAAAGAGAGAGAAAGAGAGAGAGAGAGAGAGAGAGAGAGAGAGAGAGAGATGCTGACTGTGAATGCTTTCTGAGGCCTTTTCTTAGGCCTAAAGCACTCCAACATTACTCTAGTCACTTAGGAAGTAACAATAGCCACAGGAATAATAAGTCATGGATATTTAGAAATCTAAGTTCTAGACTTGCTGTCTCTCTGAATTATTCAAAAGTCTGTTTGAAAACATCTACACATAGGGTTTGTTTGGTTTTTTGTTTGGCTACCATTGTGTTTTTTCATTTCTAATTTTATTCCATTGTGGAGCATGAAGATGGTCTATATGTTATTTTGGGTGAGCGGATGTGTAAAGATTTCCTTTGCAGCTTAACCTATGGTCAGTTTTTGTGAAGGCATTCTGTGCTTAGAGTGTAATTCTATTAGGTCAAGCTATTGTGTTAAAAATAACTATCAAGACTATTTGAGTAACTGCTTAATTTTTGTTTGTTTATGGTGCTTGGGGGTTGAACCCAGAGCCTTGCACTTACTTTGCAAGTGCTGTACCACTGAGCTACACCCGTTTATTATTATTATTATTATTTATCTTGAGACAGGGTCTCAAACCTGTGATCCTCCTGTCTCTGCCTGCTGAGTTGCTGGGCTTACAGGTGTGAGCCACTGTGCCCAGCAGTATTTTTCTTTCCAAGAGATATGTTAAAGCATCTCACTGGAATTTTTAGTCAAGTTCTCCTTATACTTTAACAGGCTTTGTTTTACATGTTTTGCATCTGTGTTGTTAGATGAAAAAAGGCTCATGACTATTTTACCTTCTTGTTGCAACATTTCTTTTATCACTAAGAATTATTTCCTCTTAGTTTCTTTTCACCTTGACTTCAACTTTGGCTGATGTTAGTATTGCAACATCTGTTTTGTGCATTCGTATTTTTCAGGTAAGATCCAATGATCCAAAAGTTGGCCTTCCCTTCCTGAACACATACCCTTTGCCATGGGCTTTGCCACTTTTCCATCGAGGCATGGAATATCCTTTACCCACCTGTTGAATCATGGCTCCTGTTGTGACATACTTCAAATACAAAAGACTGCAGAACTGATGCTATGACACATCAGAGACTGGTTCTCGCAAGGTCTTGCAGCTGCTGAGCACATCCCCTGGCTTGATGATGCCCCCATGTACAGGTGGAGGCTAGCGTCCTGGAGGATGACAGGCCATGTGGAAAGGAGGTGGCCAATAGCCAGCATCAGTCATATAAGACCATCTTAGATGATTGTAGGCATGCATGAACCCCAGGGAAGGCCACAAATTTGCCCAGTTGAACACAGGTGAAATTGTAGACTCACAGCATCAGGAGCAAATGAATGGTTGTTGGTGCAAGTCATTACATTTAGGGGGTTGTTTGTTACACTGCAATGGATAACTGAGATAAGAAGTATAGATTTTCTCCTAACCTTTCAGTGTTGCTTTGTTTTAGGTATACCTCTCATGAATGGTACATATCTGGAGTTAAGAAAGTCTAATCTGATAATCTGTGCTATTTAGTAGTTGAGTTTAATCCTTTCATATTTAATTATTGATAGATTTATACCATTAAAAGGGAAAATTCCCCAGTGACTTGGGAGGTGGAGGCAGAAGGATCACAAGTTCAAAGCGAGAGACAGTCTGTGCAATTTAACAAGACCTTGTCTCAAAAATTAAAAAGGGGGAGGGGACTTCAGATGCAGCTCAGTAGTAGGTAGAACACTTGCCTAGTAAAGACCCTGGGTTCAATCACCCTGGACTGGGGAAAAAATGGTTGGGCATGGTGGTGTACTCTGGGGGTACAGCCCAGTGGTAGAGCACTTGCAAAGTATGTGCATGTGCGAGGCCCTGGGTTCAACTCCCAAGTACGGCAAAGAAAAAAAGCAAAAGAAAAAGAAAAACGAAAATTCTATAAGCCTGTTGCATCAAGTTCTCCAGCACTGCAAAAAGAGAAGGATATGGTAATCCACTCCCAAAGCCATCCCGAAGCAATCAGCCATTGAAAACTCTATGAGGGTTGCTATAAGTCAGACCCAGCTCCATGGCACCAAACAACATCATGTCAAGTATTGATTATTTGAGCAAAGAAAAATAAAAACATTCATTAATTGAGCAGCTCCAAGAACCAGAGCAGGTTCTGAGATCTCCAACCAATAATGCAATCTGAAGGTGTTTATAGAGAAATGGAATTGACCCATAGAAAATAACTTAACTGGCTACAGTTTAGTCAATCAGCAAGTCAATTGGTTAGAGCTTAATTGATTAATCTGTTACAGGAGTTCCCAACCTGCAGGCTGTGGACTGGCACAGTGTGATCTGTGGTCAAGCAAGCAAAACTTTATCTGTATTTACACAATAAATGTAATGCACTGGAATCATCCTGAACCCTGATAACCACTACCTGTCCATGGGAAAATTGTCTTCCACGAACAGGGCCTTCTGCAACCAAAGCTCAGGTACTGCCATTGAATCCTGCAGTGGCTTGGTCTCTTGAGCCCTGTTCAAATCCAGGGCCTCCTGCAAATTTTATTTAGCGGTATTTATTCTAACATCTTATTTTGGGATATCTAATTACCATGCTGCCTGCAGCCACAGCACTGGCATCAGATCTCAGAAGCTAACCAGGGTCGGGCCTCATTAGCACTTAGATGGGAGACCGCCTGGGAACACCAGGTGCTGTAGGCTTGGAAGAAGGACTGGGCAACCCACTCCCCCCAAAATAATCAGCCATTGAAAACCCTATGAATAGCAGAGCAGCACTGACCGTAATGTTTCGCCTGTTGTATGTAGGGTCGCTGTAAGTTGGACACCAACTCAATGGCACCTAACAATAACAAATTACCATGCTGTATCGGTTTCATATTGTTGCTATAATAAATAACCACAATCACAGTGGATTTAAAAAAAAATTTTTTTTTGGTAGGGGGTTGTACCCAGTGCATACTGTGGAAGTGCTTCATCACTGAGTTGTACCACCAGCTCCTCCCTCCCTTTTAAAAGTTTTTTGTTGTTGTTGTTGTTTTTGCTTTTGTTTTTTTATCTTGAGTTTGGGTCTCACTAAGTTACATAGGCTGCCTCTGGCCTCAAGCTTGCCATCCTCTTGCCTCTGTAGCCTCAGTTGCTGGGATTACAGATGTATACCACTATAATTGGCAAATTTAGTGGTTTAAAACAACACCAATTTATTTTGCTACAGTTCTGGAGGTTAGAAGTCCGAATGGCACTTACAGGCTAAAATCTAGGTGTTGTCTGAGCTGCATGAAATTTTGGAGGACTTTAGGAAAGAATCTGTTTCATGTGTTTTTCACCTCCTGGGCAACCTGCATTCCTCGGCTTGGGGCCCTTCCTGCTTTGTTAAAGCACATTTCCATCCATCCTCTGCTTTTGTTGCCATGTTTCTTCACTGACTCTCCTGCCGCCCTCTTTCCCTTATAAGAATACTGGCATTACACTGTACCTGTAGGGCACCGCCTAGAGAGGCAGTTCGTCCCAGGGTCTATCTAGGTCCCTTGGAGGACTGAAGCTTGTTCCCCAAGGAGTCACCTTTGTCATACATCTGGGTACTCGGGGTTGTGGAGCTCCCAAAGTTGGCGCTGGCATCCAATCTCTCACCTCAGGCCCCTCGACACCGACTGGCTGTTTCCAAACCCCTGAACAGCTCCTGATTGGACTGTTCAGGAACCACCTGATTGGCTACTTTTCCAAAAACCAAATTTGCATATCCCCCCTGATTGGTCAAAACCTGTATGGGGCAACTGCCTCTGATTGGTCCCTGGCTAGCCCCTGGATAGTATATAAGAGCGGTACACAGAGCAGTCTGGGTCCATTCCATTGACAGGGAAAGACAAGGAAACAATAAAGAGCTGTTGTAGAAGAGCACTTGGAATTGGCGTCTTCACTGGGAAGAAAGAAGCAAGGAACCTCTGCAGGCATAAGCCTCTGAGCCTGACTTTCTCAAGGTTTCTCTGAGCAGCCGTGGGCATAAGCCTCCTTTCCGGGTGGCACGGCTCTTGGGTGCTTGGCTCCCCATCACCAGACAATGGGTCTTCAGTGGCTGGTTCCCGCTCACAGCCAGAGCGAGTCCAGAGGCAGGCGACACCCCACATGTGCCCACCCAGAAAATCCAGAACAACCTCTTCATCTCCAAGGCTTTAATTTAATCACACCTGCAAAATCCCTCTGTAAGATTTCAGGTAACATATTTATGGATTCTAGGGATTAGGATGTGGAGAATTTTGTGGGGGAAGATGGAGACATTATTCTGTGTACCACACATCCCTTTTTGTTTCTTCTTTTTTCTCTCTTTCCTAACCTATCAAGATGCTCATGGCTGAAAGTAATAGGGACCTTGGTAAAACAGTGGCTTAACTGACAGCAAATGTAAAGGCTCATAAAACTGGGAGCCAGAGGGAGAATGAGGTTGTGATTCAGCATCATCATCATGGACCCTTGTTCTTTCCAGCTCTCCCTCCTCTCTACTATATGAAGTGTCAACTTCCTCCCAAGGCTATTTCCTGGCGTGATCAAGGGATGGTCATCAGGAGTCACTGAGGCTGGAAGATTCCTCATCACACCCACTGAATGAGAGAGCCAAGCACCCATGTCTTTGCCTTTGGACTGGGGTTTCTCAACCTCAGTACTACAGACATTTGGTCTGGATAATTCTTTGTTGAGGGATATGTACTGTGTATTATACAATGTTTAGCAGCATCCTGGCTCCTTTCTACTAGATGTCAATAGCTCCCTCAAGCCTGGGACAACCCAAAGTGTCTCCAGAAATTGCCAAATATCCCTGGGGCACTAAATTGTGCCCAGGTGAAAACCAGCTGTGTTTACTGGCCATGTGATCTTTACATGACCCTACCTGAGCCAATTTTGGGACCAAAGACAGTAGGATACTTTGATTGGCTTAGTCAAATTAAAGTTTAGATTTGAAGCTGAAATTGAAATCAGCTTCTCCCAGTATCTATGGCTATATGGCTCATGTCTGGGAACTGGGAAACGATGCTGGGAAGACAGATGTCCACTGCATCTGGCTTCTGATTAGGTTGTCTTTGATCCATTTCCCCTCTACATTCTATTCCTATATGTCTAGTATTATTCTTTAAAAAATAAAATCATTCTTTTAAATGCATATATTTAAACTTGTGTTGTTGTTAGGTGCCATCAAGTTGGGTTGGATTCACTATGTACAACACTATGTACAACAGGACGAGACACTTCCCAGCACTGTGCCATGCCTGGCATTATGTCAGTACTTCTCTGTTGTTCATGGGGTTGTTCATGTTCAATGGCTGGTTGTTTTGAGATTGTTTCGGGAGTGGGTTGCCAGGTTCTTCTCCCATTTTTGTGGTGCTGGAGATCGAACCCAGGGCCTCAGAGTGTACACAACAAGCTCTCTACCAACTGAGCTAAAAACTCCTGCCCCATTTAAATTTACAGATTTCTAATAATGTGTATTGGTAATCAGCATCTACTCTGAACAGGGCAAGATAAGGGAGATTATGAGAGCTTTAACTTTTTCCTAGAATTCTGTACTGGCAACTTCATGCTGTGCTGTTAAATATTGATTCTTTTAAAAAATAAGCACTACTTAAATATTTTAATATATTTTATGATCACTTCTTACTACAAACTTATCATTACTTCTCACATCCCATTACTTTTCCCTGAATTCATTCTGTGTGTGTGTGTGTACTTTTGGATCTGGAAAATTCCTGGCTATTTTTTTTTTTAAATTACTTCTCATCTATTCTCTAGTATCAATTTCTGGAATTCTTTTAATGAATGTTGGGAAATTTTAGTTCTTATCTCCCTGCTATTTAACTTTTCTTTCTTTCCTCCTATCTACCTTTGTCTGCATTCTGGTAACGTTGTTCTGCCTAGTCTACTTCACTGTTTCTCCATTTAGTTGATGTACTCTGCTGTTTAGCTAATATACTGAGTTCTAAATTTCCAGGGGTTCATAATTATATTTACAAAGTCTCTAACTGGTTCCCGGGCTGGGATTTAGCTCAGTTGGTAGAGCGCTGCATTGCAGTCTCTGAGGTCCTGAGTTCAATTCCCAGCACCGCAAAAATGGGAGAAGGACCTGGCAATTCACTCCCAAGGCAATCCCGAAACAGTCAGCCATTGAAAACCCTATGAGGGTTGCTATGAGTCGGATACCGACTCAAAGGCACCTAACAACAACAACAACAACTGGTTCCCTCCCATAATGTGATATACTCCCTTAAGCCTTTTTTGTCTGTTTTTGCATTCATTTATCTTTGTTGCTGTGTAACCCAGGCTAGCCTTGAACACGTGATCCTCCTGCCTCAACTTCTCAAGTGCTGGGATACTCCCTTAAATCTTTAAGGAAATTATTTATTTTAAAAGGTGAACTTTGTATTACTGAAGGTAACACTAGCTGCTGTAACAGGAAAACAAAACAAAGCAAAGCAAAATCAAAAAACATTCCAAATGCATTGGGCCAACACAATGTGAATTTACTTCTCATTTATAAAGACCAGTGGGAAGGCAGCCATTTAGGGACTTGTTTTGACAGAACCTGACAGAAAATTTTGTCTCTTTATCCATGTAACTTCTAGTATTGCCTGGCTATTGGCCTCCAGCTGGTGGGGAGAGGAACAAAGAACGTGGGCCAGGTCTGGCCTCAGAGTGTACACCATTCTGTCCACATTCTACTGGCTGGAAGCCAGTCACACAGTCTCACCTAACTTCAAGGAGATCTGAGAAAGGTCCAAACTATGTTCCTGGGGGAGAGGCACAGCAGGCTTCATGAACAACCTGCCAGCTTTTGCCATAACGTCCTGTCTGGTTCGTCTGTTATTTCTCCTAGGCACAAGTCTTTCACCTCTGGTCTCTCTTTGCTGATCTTGGTTTTTCTCCAAGGTTTAGGGATCCTTGTGTGAAGTCATCCTGATGGTTGACTTTCTCTGTTAGACTGGCTGTGTCTGTTTGTGTAGCCTATTCGTGGGGAGAGGCAAGAACTGTGCTCCATGCTATTTTCGGAGGGAGCAGAGGATAGGCAAGACCTGCCACCAGGCAGGCTCTCTCAGCAGCTGGTATTTCAGGTTTGGGCACTCCCAATTGCAGGGCACTCCTATGTACTGTCCTGTCTCTCTGAGCTAAACTCACACATTCTTCCATCCTTCCTGCCTAGAATAATTGACCCCATCACAGTTGCCTGGGACATGATGGTGTGTGCACAGGGTCCATGAGCTGCCAGTCTCTCCTTCAGTGCCCCAGGTAATTAATTACCCAGTAGTTCTACCTGGACCCCGCACACATCTTCACCCTCCTTGGGCAGGAAGCGCCCCCTGGCTGCTCCCAGCACCCTTGCCAGGACCCTGCTGTTGGCTCTCTTGTGTGTCCTGGGCTGCAGCCTCCTTCTTCTATCTAATCTTGCCTTTGTCTAGTCATCCCTTAGAGGATTAGTTCCTCAGATGACTTGCCATTCCAGGTCAAGTAAGAGTCCATCTTCTGATGCTTTTATGTATTTATTAATTTTTTATATCCTTCATTTATTGGATTTAGTGTTTGATACTTCCAACATCTGCCAGACTGCTTCCTAAGTGACTGCACCATTTTACACTCCCACTTGCAGTGTGGGTGGTTTCTGATTGCTCCACATCCTTGCCAATGTTTGCTGTTGTCTGTCTTTTTTGGGCCCCGTGCTCTTGCACTGTCCATCGCATGCTCACTTCTGGGAACTCAGTGGAAACTGTTGATGTTGGCCATCTGCTATTCCCCATTACATTCCTCAGCTGGTCCTCTCTTCAAGTAATTAATGAAGAACAATTTCTCCCTGGGATCAGAGTCTGGTGCAAAGCCTGAGTGTTAACTAGTCTGTGGCACCCTGGCTACCACATACCAAAGGGCTACTGCATGACAGACCCTGGGCAAAGCACCATAGTTCTCTCATTCAGTCCCTATAAGATAAAACTGTAGCTCACACTATTAACCCCCAGAGCTACAGGGCTGGTAAATAGAGGCAAGACTGGCATGGTTTCTGTCTCTTGCCTGATACATCTTTTAAGCTTAGTTCTCTATATTTGTAGTTTTGTTTATGGCTGGGGTTTGTATCTCAGGGAGGCTTAGCTTCTAAGGTCAGCACAGTAGATAATAAAACTACTTGGGCCTTGGATACACTGGCTCCTTGGTATGATCAAGGGTGGCTGTTGGCGTGGGGTGGAGCCTGCTATCCAGTTAAGATCCCACTGGAGAGGGCAGGGCAGCGCAGCTGAGGAGAAGCCCTGGCTCTGACTAGGTCAATGTCGGTTCTTCAGGGTTCTCTGCAGATAGAACAGGAAGTTTATGCCTCCTTCTTACTTCACGGGCAGAAGTCCCTCCCTGGGCTTCTAGCTTGGCTCCTGCTCTAGGGCCAGTGGGCTGCCCTTCCCTGACTTTTCTTCTTCCTTCCTTCCATGGAGACATTTTACAGCTCCCTGGTCTTCTATCTTCTTTTTACCAGGGGCCACTGAAAATTACCTCTCTTCAAATCTGTTAGCCACTGCCCTCCCCCAATATCCAGTGGCATTCCTTCATTCTTCCTAGGAGGTCTTTCTCATGTTTTGGATGATTGTGGACATTTGTGGACACTTATGAGTCTAGGGCACTGTAGGCAGTGGCTGGGCTTGGCATTTCTTGTAAGCTCAGGAGTCATAGAGGAATTCATACTTGCTCTCTACAAGTAAAGAAACAGAAAATCAGTGACTTTCCCATAATCATTCCATCACACCCAGGACTTAATAAAAAAAAGACAAAACCTCAAAAAACAAAACAAGAACAAGCAACAAGAACAAAAAAATCCAAAAACAAACAAACAAAAAACCCAAACAAACAGAAAAAAATCTCCAATAAAACATTTGAGTAACTATTTCATTAAGATATACAAATAGGGCAGAGGATTTAGCTCAGTGATACCTCACTTGCCTAGCATGTGCAAGGTCCTGGGTTCCAGCCCCACTATTGCAAAAACCAAAGCAAAACAAAAACACCAAAACCAAACCAACCCCAAAACCAAATAGCAGTGGCAGCAACAACGAAATCCAAACAGAAAATGACAAGTATTGGTAAAGATGTGGAAAAATTGGGATTCTTGTACAAATGTAAAATGGTGCAGCTGTTATGGAAAGCAGTGTGGTAGTTTGTTTAAAAATGTGTGTGTGTGTGTATGTATGTGTGTGTGTCTGGGATTTAGCTCAGTTGGTAGAGCACTGCTCTGCAATCTCTGAGGTCCAGATTTTGATTCCTAGCACAGCAAAAAATGGGAGAAGGACATGGAAATCCACCTGTGGCAATCTCAAAACAGTCACTGAAAACCCTATGTGTCACTATGAGCACATGACTTGACAGCATATATATATATATATATATATATATATATATATATATATATATATATGTTATGGTTTGAATATGAAATGTTCTCCAGAGGCTCATGTGTTTAAATACTTGCTCCCCAGCTGATGGCACTATTTTGGGAAGTTCTGGAAACTTTAGGAGGTTAGGAGGTTGGGCCTACCTTGATGAAATAGGTCACTAGAGGCATTCCTTTGAAGCTTATATCTGATTCCCAGTCCATTTCTCTATCTCGGTCATGGCTTCCTGTCTGCCATGAGGTGAACAGCCTCCCCCTCCACATGCTCCTGCCGCCATCATGTTCTGCCTTACAACAGGCCCAGGAACATGGAGCCAAATGACTGTCAACTGAACCCTTTGAAACAGTGAACAAAATAAAATCTTTCCTCCCTTAAGTTGTTTCTGTCTGATATTTGGTCACAATGACAAGAAAAATAACTAACACACATATCTTTGGGCAATTTCACTTTGGGAGAGATACTCAAAAGAATTGAAGGCAGAGACTTAAAATAGTATATACCAGTGTTCATAGCAGCATTGTTCACAATGGCCAAAAGACGGAAACACAAATATCTATTGATTGGTGAATTTGTAATCAAAATGTGGTATATACATGGAATAATTCAGCCTTTGCAAGGAATGGAGTTTTGATACATGTCGCAATTTGGCCAGTCCTTGAAAATATTATGCTAAATGAAATAAGCCAGATATAAAAGGACAAATATTGTATGATTCCACTTATACAAGTATCTACAATAGTGAAATTTGTAGAGACAGAACATAGAATAGTGGTTGCCAGGGGCTGGGGGGGTGGTAGAAATAGGGAGTTATTGTTTAATGGGTACAGAGTTGCAGCTTGGGATGGTGAAAAAGCTGTGGAAGTGGAGAATGTTGATGACTGTACAGTAATGTGACTGTATCAGATGCCACTATATGTAGTTGTTAAGATGGTAAATTATATATATATATATATATATATATATATATATTTTTTTTTTTTTTTTTTTTTTTTTTTTTTTTTGAGACAAGGTTTTGCTCTCCTTCTGCCTCTGCCTCCCAAGTTGCTGAGATTACAGGCTTTAAGGAAATTATTTATTTCAAAATTCCTAATCCCTCAAATAGGAAGTAGCCTAAGATGTCCATTCATAGGAGAATGACTAAACCAAATGTGTTACATACGTATCATGGAAAATTCTCGAACTCACTCCTCTAGTTATTGGGTAGACAGGAATGCAGGTTGTTTTGTTTCAGTCTCTTGTCTTTCTTTGGCCCCGTGGGGAGGGCTTTCCTACTGACCTCAAGATTTTGACCTTGAGACCAATGAGTGCTACTGAAACCCCAGAGTTCCACAGCTGCTTCTGTTAAGACTCTTTCTTCTTCTTCCCAAGGGATGTCTCCACTGTTACCTGCGGTATAGCCTCCAAGACCTGCCTTCTTGTATCCATTAGGTTAGGGTCCAACCATTGCCAGGGCTGACAGGAGAACCATCGCCACCCCTCAGCAGGAGGGAATCTAGGCATTGGGGGTCCCAGTATATCTGTGTCCTAGTTTTCATCTCTTTAGTGGCCATCATTCAGTTGGTTTCTCCTATAGTTCATGGTAACCTTTGGTCACCATCATGCAGGGCCTCTGTGATCCCTGATTAGTCCCTGTCTTGAGGGTGACCCCTGAGAAGCACAGGTCCCTGTGGCAAGCAATTTGTGGGTCCCCTTCTCCAGGAGGCAACATGAGCAGTGTATTGTATGTAGTGTTAAGGCAAGGATTCTTCAATCACACAATCTGGTTTTGTATCTTAGCTTTGCAAGCCTCTTAAAAATCATACAATATTTACTGTGCCTCAATTTCCTACTCTGTAAAAGGAATGTTTGTGCTACTTACATAAAGTTGCAGTGGTGAGGGTTGCTGTGAGGATTTAATGAGTTAATAAGGTATAAAGTTTTGGGGGCAGTGCCTAGCACAGGGGAAGCGCTTTATAGTGTTTTATTTGACCCACTACCACCGCTTCTCCACATTCTTTGAAGGAGCTTCTTCTTAAATGACAAGTGAAACAAAATAACTAAAGCCTAGATCTAGTCAGGAGACAGGACATATGACATCACTTATTTGAATAGGGAAGATCTACTAAGGAATTATTATTTAGTAAATGAGGATTAAGATTATGGGAATGGCATGAGGAAGCAGCCACCACCTTGGGGGCTGACACAGAGAAAGGCATAATGTTCCCTCTCTGCCTCCGCTGAGGTCTGGAGCTCATGGTGAGGGCAGAGAGGTAGACCACTGGGTGGCAGAGAAGCAGGCTGAGGGGCTGCAGGCCAGGGCTGCAAGTGGGAAATTGTCTGCAGGGTGCTTGTAAAATCCTGCTGGGAAGCCGCCCACAGGCAGCTGTGCTGTAGAAGTCAGAGGAAAAGTACTGGTCGGTGGCAGAGCAGCCACTTCGGTGCTCCTCTAGAACTGCCACCCACAAGGCCTGGTGGTGGCACCAGCTCACAGAGGACCAGTGTTTTCAGGGTCCAGCTACAGGATCACAGAGCAGGGCAAAAAATGGCGCATTTGGAGCAGAGAAGCACCAAATTGACTACATACCCTATCTGTGTTCTCATAATTAAATTCAACAGGGAATTTTCTGAATGGTTTCATGGATTTTTTTTTTTAATAATGGGGAGTTGAACCCAGGGCCTCAAGCATGCTAGGCAAGGGCTCTACCACTGGAGCCACACCCCCAACTCCTTTTTAAGTTTTTTGTTTTGAGACAGTGTCTTGCTAAATTGCACAGGCTGCCTCTGGACTCAAACCTGTGATCCTTCTGCCTGGCCCTCCCGAGCTGGGATTATAGGTGTGCACCACCATGCCCAGTTTATGCATTTATAATAGTACACAAAGGAGCTATGATTAGGCTGATCACATGTTCCAGATTATGTGGGACAGTCAGAACTCATGCTTGTTGGTCCACCAAGAATGCCCTTCCTCATTCTCAGAACTGTCCCCTTTTGGAGGAGGTTAATGTGCTCACACTAGCTGCAGATGTAGCAGTTACTATCACTTTTCCCAATAGTAGTAGCTTATTTGTAGCAAAACAAAAACAAACAAAAAGAAAAAGAAAGGAAAGGAAAGGAAAGGAAAGAAATCTGTGTGAAGGCAACAATGAGCTGGGAAGTTCACCCAGGAGGTAAGGGGCCAGGATTGCAGGGAGAAGAGAAGTGCCCTGAGGTGAGCCTGACAACCCTGAGCCACTTTCCTCCTTGAAGCTTCTGTTGCTTGATAGGTGGGAGAAACTAAGATGCTGAAAAGCTGAGCAGAAAGCTGTAGCTGTAGAGAGGGAAATATATATATATATATAAAATGTATATCTGAGTTCATCTACAAGAGCTATTTTAATAAGTATAAAAATAAAAATTTGAAGTGACATGAAAGTACTGTGTTATAATGGTATCACTTTCCTCTTAATGTTACATAAAACAGTAGTACATTTACAACATAGGGCATTTAGATGGGAGCAAATATAGTATAGTTCATTAGTATAGGCATTTCTGTAGGGGAGAATATTATTGAATCAGCTGGGCCAAAGGATATATGCATTTAAATTTTCTATAGACTCTGCTAAACCATCTTAAAAACAAAACCAGCTAAGCCCCATGGTGGATGCTGGCAACCCCAGTGACTTGGGAGGCTGAGGCAGGAGGATTGTGAGTTGAGGCCAAAGGCAGCCTGTGCAATTTAGCAAGGCCCTGTCTCAAAAATAAAAAATAAAAAAATAAGAAAAAGGACTGTGGGTGCAGCTCAGTGATAGAGCACTTATCTAGTATGAGGCCCTGGGTTTGTAACCCCAAAACAAAAACAAAAACAAAAAACCTAAACAGGGTGGCAGCCATTTCTTCATAACCTCATTGACACTGGATATTACCAGTCTTTTAAATTTTTCTCCTTTGATCGGCTTTCACCTTTTGGCTTCCATACAGGGTGAATGAAGATCTCTGCATTCCCTCAATTCCCCATCATATTCCAGGCTGTGTAATCAGCTCAGATATGCATTAAACTTGCCCAGGGTTTGGGCCTTGAGGCCTTCTCATCTGCCTCCTACAAAGGGGAAAAAGGGTCATTTCCCCAAGTGTTGCTGAGGCTCGGGGACTATTTGGACAGGAAAGGACTTTAGGCACTGCCAAACACAGGTGTTCTGAAAGGCCTTTAAGATAGTCTACCCTGGCACAGGTGCCAGTGACATCTTTTAAATTTATACTAAAAAAGCAATAAAGAGAATTGTTAAGACCCTCCCAATTATAGTGGGATCACTTTGGGAGCCTCACTTTGAACGCAGGCTGACCAGTACACACAGTGGGCCCTGGATACCAGATGCCTGTCCGTGACAGCTGCTCAGGGGGCTCCTTATGCAGGTTTAGACTTCTCTGCAGCCACACTTTTGTAGTCTTGTGCTGCTTAATATATAACCACAGTGAAACACTGGCTAAAAATACAAAATATAAAAAGTTTGCTGAAATAAAGTCAATAAGGCCCACAAAATGATAATTCCATATATTTGACTCATGATGATTTTCATTCATTAGACCCACAAATTACATTCAGCTAATCGAAATGTTTGTATGGCTCATCATGATGTCTCTTGTACCAAAGAAACCAAAGCCATAAAGAGAAAATATAGTGACCATTATATGCAATTTGCCTTCAGCTGTACCACTGTGGCATTCAATTCAGTCAAATCTTGGAAGCTAAGCAGGGTCAGGCCTGGTTAGTACTTGGATGGGAGACCGCCTGGGAACACCAGGTACTATAGACTTGGGAGAAGGACCTGGCAACCCACTCCCAAAAACCAACCAGCCATTGAAAACCCTATGAATAGCAGAGAAGCACTAACAATATTGTTTTGCCTATTGCATGTAGGGTCGCTATGAGTTGGGCACAGACTCGATGGCACCTAACAACAACAACAACATGCAATTTGGCCTTTCATTATTAGGAATAAAGACCAGCCATACCCACTTGTTATTTAAGAATGCACTTGCATATAGCAATCTATAAACTTTTCTGTTTTTAACTCATTTAGATACAAAAACATGGAAGTAATAAAAATAAATCCATTTTTTAAAGTGCAAAAGGCATAAGTTTCAAACATTCATTTAGGAAAGCAGTTTCTATTTATTTCTGATGCTACAATGAGTCATTAAATTTCATACATTTTAATAACAGTACATGTGTCCCCATACTAGATATGACGTTATTTTAAACATTATTTGTTAACAAAGCATGTTTTTCCCTTACATAATTCAAGTAAATTAAACATTTTGCATTATTTGGTAAATAGTTGAGGCTAATGTTTGTTTTTAATATTACAGGCATTACTGTTTTGAAAGTATATTGTATCTGAAATAAGTTTTATTTAAAAATCACTTCCTAATTACATATCTTACACAATTTATTCAATGAAAATAATTTCAAGACAGCTAAGCATGGTTGCAAACACTTGTAATCCCAGCACTTGTGAGGCTGAATCAGGAAGATTGTGAATTGAGGCCAGCCTGGGTTATGTATCGAGACCCTGTCTCTAAAACCAAAGAAAAAAATTTTCAAGGAGTTGATAAGAGTTGCTTGGTAAAGGGGTCCTCCAGTCAAGGTAGGCTGGAAAGCTATTATCTGGTCTAGATTCCTCAATTTAGAGATGAGGAAACTGAAGCCCAGAGGGAGTAAGAGGCTTGTTTAAGGTTTCTTAAGACGTAAGATCAGCAATGACCACGGCTGAGACTCCTAGTTCACTGCTCTTTGGAGGCAGTGTGGGGAGGGTAGGTGGTTTGCAGGTCTCAGCAGGCTTCTACTTGCTGTTGTCTCCTCTCCACCTTCACCAGTGCGCTCTTTAGGTTCCTCCCAATTTTCTTGGAGTGGGGGCAGGTAAGGTTTTGAGTTTCCTTTATGATATGCTGCCTTCCCCTTGCAGTTACTGTCTGTGGAGCCACTAAGGCATGGTTCAGGCTGCGCCTGAGACTCAGGAGGGAGGAAGGGCAGCTTCTGCAAATACTAGTGGATTTGAGGAGACACTGTGAATGGGTCCACAACTTTCCCGTTTATCAGGAATTTAATCCCTTTAAGTTTAGGAGGAAAAAACCCTATTCCCACCTTGCAGCAAACCATGTGTTTACCTTCTCAGACTATTCCAACTTTTGGGAGGAATTTATTTCAACGGATCTCTGCTGCCCTTGATCACCCTTGACTTGCCCGCACAGGCTCCAAGGAGCTCTAACACCTGCATGCATGCAACCACCTGCCTGGGGCCTGGTGGGATCCTGCAGGGCATTGATCACTCCCATTCTGAGCTGCTCCTGATGTGTGTCTCTCAGTTTAAAAAGTCATCTGGGCCCAGCACTGTGGCGGATGCCTGTGATCCCAATGACTCAGGAGGCTGAGGCAGGATTGTGAGTTTGAGGCTAGATGTAGCTCAGGCAATTTAGGGAGACCCTGTCTCAAAACAAACAAACACACAAGCAAACAAACAAACGGGCCAGGGGATGCAGCTCAGTAGTAAAGTGACTGCCTCACATGAGGGAGGCCCTGGGTTTAACTCCCTCAGTACTGCCACAAACAAACAATAAACATCTGGAAGCAGTCTTACCAGGCTCTTTTCTCTGGGTGGATAATGCAGTCTGTACATGGCATTGAGCTTTTAAAAACACCTTCCCCAGGCCCGTGCGCTACAGAGAAATTGTGATCATTGTCAACCTGATCACTGTGACCTCATCTTGAATTTCAAGGCCTTTTACAGGCTGGTACCCAGCTGCTGCTTGACATTTGTCACCCTAACACAACCTGTTGCTGTGGCCAAGTCGCCAGAAAGGTGACTACACTAATGACTGAATTCTGCCCCCATGGCTTGCTCATGCTGTTCCCCTATCTAGTGCCCTAAAAAATGTTTGTTGTTTGTTCTATTTCTTCTAAGAGAGTACAGGTCACCAGACAAGGTGACCAACATGCCAACAAGTGCTCAGAAGATAAGATGAGTGACATAAGCCTGAAAGCAAGAGACAGGGGGAGTGGTGGGAGATTGTAGCGATGGGTACTGCTGCCTAGGGGGATGAAGGTTCCCTGTATTTATCTATTAGGTAAAGTATGCAAAGTGCTTATGAACACAATAATAAATAGAACGGTAAATCCAGCCTGGATTATATTCATTTTTATACCACCATAGTAGGAAAAGTATAATTTTTGTTTACAAAATTTTCTATTTTAAAAGAGGGGAAAGGGGCCCACAAAAACAGAAGTGCTTACGGCCTGAAACAGTCAAAATTTGGTCCTAGGGCTGGGTGTGGTAGCGTATGCCTGTAATCCCAGCAGCTTGGGAGACGGAGGCAGGAGGATCCCAATTTCGAGACCACAGGCAGTCTGTGTAATTTAGCGAGACCCTGTCTCAAAAACGTAAAAAAAAAAAAAAAAAAGAATGGACTGGGGGTGTGGCTCAGTGGTCCAGCACTTGCAAAAGCATGCAAGTGCGAGGCCCTGGGTTCAACCCCCAAGTACCGAGGGGGAATTTGGTCCTAGGTACAGTGCTTAAATTTTCTGGTTGAAAAAAAGAAATGGAAATTCAGATATTTGTATGAGGTCTTTTGATTCAAAATGTTAAAACTTACTTTTAAAATTAAAGAAAACAAGAGTGGGGCCAGTGGTGCAGGCCTGTAATCTCAGCGACTCGGGAGGCAGAAGCAGGAGGATCTCAAGTTCGAGGCCTGAAGCAGCCTGCATATTTTAGCAAGACTATCTCAAAAAAAGCCTGCAGCCATAGCCCTGTGGCGTCGGATCCTGTCAGATCTCGAAAGCTAAGCAGGGTCGGGCCTGGTTAGTCCTCGGATGGGAGACCACCTGGGAACACCAGGTGCTGCAGGCATGGGAGACAGACCCGGCAACCCACTCCCAAACATCAATCTGCCATTGAAAACAGCAGAGAAACACTGACAATAGTGTTTCCCTGTTGTATGTAGTAGGGTCCCTATGAGTAGGATACCGACTCGACGGCACCTAACAACAATCTCAAAAAATAAATAAAATAAATAAATAAAAATAAAAGGGCTGGGGGGTGCAGCCCAATGGTAGAGAGGATGCGAAGCATGTGCAAGACCCGGGTTCAAGCCCCTAGTTCCCCCATACAACGAATTATTTTGTGGACCAACAAAACGTGTAAGGCATAGGTGGCTTGACTGAACTTCGAGGATCTACTGCCGCTAGCGCCCCCCCCCCACCCCCCAGGATGGACAAGGGCCCGCAGGAGGCCGGACGAACGTGGCAAGGCTGGAGGCAGCAGGCCTTGTCGCGTCGGATCTGGAAGGCCTGTCGCCGCCCCGCCCCCCGAGCTCCGGGCCCGCGCGCTGAGCCGCCACAGGTCGCACTCGGTTCTACGGGCCGGGGAGCTCCCTGGAAGCCCCGTCCCGAGGCACGGTACAAGTTCAGCCAAAGGGCTTTCGGGTCCTGCAGATGACTGGCGGGAGTGGGGGTCGCGCCTCCCGGCTCGCTTCCGCCCTGGGGCGCGGGAAGGCGAGCGAACGCCGCCGGGCACCTACTGCAGACAGCCCAAAGGCTGCGGGGCTCGGCCCCCCGCGTCTGCTCGTGTCGCCATAGCAACGAGACTCTCCGGCCGGTGCGGGGAGCCGCACCCTGCCCTTGGGCAGCTCCTTGGGGGGGAAAGGCCAGCCGAGGACGCGGCGTGGCTCCCGTTCTCGGGGGCCACACGGCGTCCCCAACTTGGTCCGGGGCACGGCCGGCGCTCTTTAAAGGCTCCAGTGGCCTGTCGGCTCGGCCATGCTAATTCCCCCCTTCATTCCCGAGAGGGACACTCGCAAAATTTCCCGATTGCCTTGGTCCGGAGTCGCTGGCCGTAGATCTGTGCCCGGCCGGTAGTTGCAAAGAGCTGAGGTGCCAGAGCCGACCGCGCGCGGCGACCGCGCATGCTCCGCGGAAGCCTCGCTGAGCCGGATGAACCCTGATAGAGCCTTCGCGAGGCCACCACAGCAGAGCTCCAGTGGCGCAATCGGTTAGCGCGCGGTACTTATACAGCAGTACATGCAGAGCGATGCCGAGGTTGTGAGTTCGAGCCTCACCTGGAGCACGAATGTTTTGTGCGTCCGCACTCCCCCTCCCCATTTTAATCCTGGCCGGAAGGAAAGCTTAAATTTGTGGTCTCTGCAGTTCCCCGCTCTTTAACTGCTCTGCCTGGAGCCCCGCTCGTCCTCGAGGCCGGGAGCGGCTCTCAGTGATGCCTCGCAGTGATGTCTCACACCAGTTTTTCGAGCTACTCACAGCCACCGCGCACCACGCAGTGCGCCGACCCGGACGTCCACCTGCTGCCCTTCCTAGTTCTCAGGCAGGTCTTCAACAGCATCCGGAGGCTCCGGGACGCCCCCTTCCCCCCCCCCCCCCCCGGAGGCAGAGGAGACCCTGGGTGGGTGGGTCGTGGGGATGGAGGACTCGGGGCGGCTCCCCGCCGAGCAAGCCCGAGCTCCCAGCGCCGGGATGAGTCCCGGGGTGGCGGCCCCAGCCCCAGCGCGGGGCGGCAAGTGGAGCGGGGCTCTGCTCCCCCTCTTTTTAACTTTTTAATAACTGCGCAGCTGCGCCCCCTCCCTCCTCCCTGCAGACCCCTGCTCACCCCGCCTTCTCCCCCCGGCTCC
>VMDO01018830.1:0-41240 GCA_007922755.1 Pedetes capensis
ATTCTAAGCGTTCCATTATGAAATTACTCATGAAAGAATAAATATAAGTTCTTTCTGTGGAGGTTGAACAATACATGGCCACTATATCTCTTCAACTGTGTACAGCTGTGTCACCCTGGCATCCCATCTTGTTAGATCTCAGAAGTCATGCACAGGTGGGCCAGATTAGTCCTTGGATGGGAGACTACATGGGAACACCGGATGCAATAGTCCTGGGAGAAGGACCTGGCACCCCACTTCCCAAATAATCAGCCATTGAAAACCCTATGAATAGCAAAGAAGCAGTGACAATAGTGCCAGGCATGACACAGTGTCAGGGAGTGTTTCTTCTATTGTACATAGGATCACTGAGTCAGACCAAACTCTAAGGCACCTAACAACACTATATCTCCTCTCAATACCTACTTAATCAGAGGCATCTAATGTTGGCTAAAAGAAGAGATTATCACAGAAAGTATCACAAGTGATTTTCATATGAATGTTGATTAAAAATCAGTGTACTAAATGCAGGCTTTAATGGGGCAAGAGGAATAATAATGACATCTAATATTTACTCTTTGCTTTCTATATGTCAGCATTTAGGTAAAGTCATGTGTCATCCCCAAGATATGTGTTACATTTTATCCTCAAGTTTAACAATTGCAAAATAATTTTCCCAAAGAAATATGGTTATTCAGAGTTGAATTTGAGATTTTACACTGTGTTAATCGATTTCTATCACTCTAACAAATATGTGAAATAATCAACTTAAAAAGAGGAAAGATTCATTCATAATTTTGGAGGTTTCAGTACAGGGTTAGTTTGTTTGGTTTCTTTGAGGCCTGTAGCAAGGCTGTACATCCTGGTAGGAAACATTGAATGAAGCAAGATTCTCAATTTTTGGTGGCTGGGAAGTGAAAAAGAGAAGGTTCTCAAATCCCCTTTGAGGGTATATGCCCTGTGACCTAATTTCTCTGCACTAGCTCCATCTCTGTAAAGTGTTACCACTTTCAATAATGCTAAGCCAAAGACCAAACATTTATTACATATTTTCTTGGAGAACATTCCTGATCAAAACTATAGCTCATGCATTTATCCAGATTTTATCATTAAGATATATACCACTGAATGGGTAAAAAAAGTGTTCCTCTATTGGTAACACTTTGGATTCCAACAGCATAGCTTTTCTAAACCAAAGAACTCTTTGATTTTTGGTGGATCCAAACTGGGTGGCTGCTTTACCATTTAATTGACCATTTAATTTAGTGTCAATTCAATATTGACACTATCTATCTGGAGTTACCATTAGAACCCAGAACTTTAATACTGTTCCACAAGGCTTCCCTGACTTTAGATGACAATTGTAAGCAGTAGGTCTCTGGGTGACCAACAATTATGCCTAATATGGATACCATTGCTGGATTCCCAAAACCAAATCTTTAGTTTTGATAATGTGCTATAATGGTTCATAAATCTCAATAGAAACATTTTACTAGCATTTACTTGTTTATTGTAAATGATACCAAAATAGATGCAAAAGAACAGCCAGATAAAGGGAAATACTAAGTAGGTCCTGAAGGGTCCCAAGCATAGAAGCTTGTGCTTTCTTTGAAGCACTATGGAAGTTATTGTTTAAGGTTCTGGAAAAAACTTCATTAATTGATCAGTCATTGATTATTGACAGTCTCCAGCCCCTCTTTCTTCTCCAGGGTCAGGTAGTTTTGTTGAAATTTCCAATTCTCTAATCATTTCTTGGTTTGTCTGACAAAAAGTTTTCATTCTGAAGATTCCTAACCACCATTCACTTCATTGGCATACACAGGGACACTAACTATTCCAGATAGTTCAATGGTCTTAGAGGTTTTTATGTCAAGAATTAGGGACTAAGGCCAAATGATATAACAAAGATGCTACTATCCAGGCACCGTTTTGCATACCTGTAATCACAGAGATTTGAGAGCTTGAGGCAGGAAGATAATGAGTTTGAGGCCAAAGACTGCCTGTGCAACTTACTGAGACCCTGACTCAAAATTTAAAGCATTTAAAAAAAGAGGACTTGGGCTCTGTGGTAGACTACTTGCCTAGCAAGCATGGGATCCTGCTTCAAATCTTCAGTACTGCAAGATGCTGCTATCACTCTAAACACTCAGGACATTGTAAGGTTTCTAGAAGTCCTGTGACAGGAAGTAGAGGAAGATACTGTTTCACCTATTGTACATAGGGTCTCTATGAGTTGGACACAGATTTAACAACACCTAACAATAACAACTTGTTTATACATATTTCCATAAATTACATTATATTATTACCTAATAATAAAAGTCCCTAATTTTAAGATGTTCAGGTGGTTTACATATATGTGATATGGGAAATAACAGGGTATGATAGAATCATAAGTATTTTTTCCCTGAATCTGATTTTTTTTAATATTTAAGTTTCTAAAGCAGATTCATTTCAGAGTACATTCACACTGTTCCCTTTTATCTTCCTGTGTATTTTAAAGCACAGAAGATGGAAAATTATCATGTCATATTAACATAAGTCATTAATATTGATATTACATTTTTAGAAGACATTATTTTTCTGTTTTAAAATGCCTCTATTCATTGAAACTATGCTAACCCATGTGCTAGACATGGCATTATTATAAGTTTAGATTGGTAGAAGAGATGGGCACTTGGCATGTTATGGTGATATCAGAAAGGTACAATTACTGCACCTGGTCCAGGAGGGGTAAGGGTAGAGCACAGTTATGAGAGAGACAGAGAGGGGGTGGCGGTGGAGGGAGAGAGAGAAACTTCTGTGGAAGGCATTGTTTTATCAAAGCTTGGATATATATTGCCAGCCAAACCACTTACCATGAGAAATCGATGGACATGAACAGCCTGCTTTTACTTTTACCACTCTCTGGGCTTCTACTAAACTTGCAATTGATTAAATTCAACCTGAGGCCAGAGGATTAGTGAGTCTGTTTTAAACTTTCCACATCAGGGAGAATGGTGGAGAGTGAATGCAATGCATACAGGCAAACAAAAAATGTGTCTCACAAAATTATAGCTGTACTCTCAACCAGAAACTGGCATTTGTCAACATTTTGAGAATAGAATAAAGAATTATAATAATAGAAGAACAGACATAAGACTTCAGCATTTTTAGGTCAAAACCAGATTCAGTCATAAATAGCTAAGTGCTTCCCCCAGTGTGAACTTCACTCTTTGCTCTCCTCTTTTAATGAAGTCTTTTTTACACTGTGAGATAACAAATGTGTGAACATATTAGAAATTTCTAAGGGGAAAATTGTTGTCAAAACATAAATCTAATACGTTTCATAAAAATTAAAAATAGCTGGGCATAACACTGCACACCTGTAATCCCAGTGATTTGGGAGGCAGAGGCAGGAGGATTGCAAGGTTGAGACCAGAGGCAGTCTGCTTAATTTAGTCTTAAAAAGTAAAATAATAATAATAATAATAATAATAATAATAATAATAATAGACTGGGGGTGCAACTCAGTGGTACAGTATGTGCAAAGCATGTAAGCATGAGGCCCTAGGTTCAACCCACAGTACCTAAAAAAATTAAACATATTATTTCTAAATGAAATTAAAAATTTAGATAGAGAAAGTATTTAAAACAAAAGTATGAAAGCAAAAGGATAAGTTTTAATAATATTGGATCTGGCATTGACTTCTTGGATATGATAACACAAATACAAGAAACAAAATAAAAGTGGATAAATTTCCATTTTATTAAAATAAAAATGTGGTACATTAGTTGAGAAAGTGAAGCGATAACCAAAATCTAGCCCAGGGAGCCTCTTCATTTGCCTGGATCATGTATCTTAAATTCCTTGACTCCTAACTAGTAGGCACACATATCTGTGTTTGTGTGTGATTCTGTTTAGATTTTTTCAAATATGATAGCATTTATCAATGTTTGTCAATTCAAATTTTAAAGCATACTAAATTATTTATGCTTTGTTTAATTCCAAAAATTTCTAGTCTTTATCTAGTTTTATTGACTTCTTTGTCCATCATGGAGTCCTGAAGCCTTGACTATTTTTCTTTATATGATATCTGCATACAACCTATATGGAATTTGTTTGAAGCTGGAAATTGAAAACTGAGATATTATTTTTGTTGTTGTTAGGTGCCAGTTGCGTTGGTATCGGACTCATTGTGACCCTGTGTACAACAGGAGAAACACTATTGTCATGCTTCTGTGCTGTTCATAGGTTTTTCAATGGCGGATTAATTTTTGGAGTGGGTTGCTGGGTCCATCTCCCAAGCCTACAGCACCTGGTGTTCCCAGGCAGCCTCCCATCCTAGTAGTAACCAGGCCCGACTGTGCTTAGCTTTGGAGACCTGACGGATCAGTCAACACAGGGCTGCAGGCTAAGATATTATTAGGTTCCTGAAAAGAAGATTTGCATTTGCACCAGTCAGGCATCTGAATTACCTGAAGTAAAATATCACTGAGTTTCTTTGTCCATTCCATCCTTTTAGCAGTATCTACTTTCTCTGAATTTAAAGTGAAAAAGTCATGTAAACTGCAATTTGACTCCAAAATTTCATGGATTCTTCTGAGCTTTTATGTACTATGAACTCAGGTTTGAAAGACTTTTGTTGGTTTGGTTTTCGCCTTGAGAGAACATGTACTTCTTTCTAACTCACTTTTTAACCTGCCAGTTTCTCATTAGGGATTCTAGATTTAAGGTAAACTTTTAGGCACTATACTTTGGAGAAGAGTTTGGCCTTTGTGGCAGCCCATGGCTTTGCTTTGTCTTCTATCTATCAAAAAATATATACTTTGAAAATTCATGTGAAATTCAACAGGGTTCTCAAATGGCCTCCAGACTGAAATGAGGTTTAGCACTCAGTTTATCTTTCTGAGTTTCCATGTTCACTTAAGCTTCCTTCCTTTTCCTCTTCTTTTCTTGTTAATATGCCTACATTTAAGAAGATTTAATTATTTTAAACCAGTAGATTTGTTGTCTTCAAGAGTCAGTAAATTTACCATATTGCAAGAAATATAAGTCAATCTGTCCTTTCCCAAACACTTATATTTTTCTACTTTTTAGAAGCTCTCTAAAGTTATTCTTTTTTTTTTGCGTCAATAATATTGTTTGAGATTTTAAAAGTCTTTTATCACCCCTCCAACATAAATACACACACACAAATGTGGCTTTTTAAGTCATACGAACACATTGCTTTCACAGGGATTTTGTAACAGGAAGCCTGCTAATTTATCTTGAAAGCTTTCTACTGGTTTCATTGTTTATTACCTGTATGACTATGGGCATACCATTTAACCTCTCTCAGCTTCAATTAACTCTTCAGTTTAGTGAGCATAATAGATCCTATATATTACAAGTTTCTAAAGATTAAACAAGACTAGTATCTCCAGTATGTTTACCATGTGCCAGGCACTGATTGAGGCCCTTGGACTTCCACAGTGAAATAAAATACCAGAAAAAAAATATGTCTGGTAACATGCAGCTTCTCCTTTAGTCAGGAGGAAAGTGAATATGCCAACCTTGTTAGCAAACACTAACAAATATCTAGGCTCAATGACACAGGAAAACTAAAAAGTGGATGAATTAAACAAGTGGGAAGACTGGTTTCCTTCAATTTTGAGGCATGAAATCTGAACTGTAGGACAGGATTACCCTCACAAGCTAGATAAGATTCACACCTTGCAAATGTCATTCAAATTTTTGTATATTTTTGCTGCTTAAAAACAAAAGAATTGATATTATTGAGAACTTACTATATGACAAACAGTGATCCAACATATGCATGTTTGTTGTTGTTACGTGTCATTAATTTGGTGTCTGATTCACAGAAACCCGGTGTACAACAGAGGAAACACTACTGTAAGTGCTTCTCTCCTATTCATAAGGTTTTCAAGGATTGATTGCTTTTTGGGAGTGGGTTACCAGGTCCTTCTCCCAAGCCTACAGCACCTGGTGTTCCCAGGCAGTCTCTCATTCAAGTACTAACCAGGTCCCACTCTGCTTAACTTTGGAGATCTGATGAGTCAGATGCCACAGTGGTAAGGAGCAGGCATACACTTTTAGTCTTTTAATTTCATAAAACATGAAATAATCTTTAAAGTAAATATTACTTCAGAGAAAATCTCAGTAACCCCAGATTTACATCATTTCATCATTCCCCTATTCTAAAATATAATTAAGATTATACAGTTTGCACATTTATATATGTGACAAACACTAAATAAAAATATTGTAATCACTTCTATGATGATACTATTGTAGCTATTTACATCTTTATTCACATCATAAATTGATTTTACTTATACTCTATGTGCTTGGAATTCATAAGCATCATTTTCCCATGAAATTAAAGGTTTTATATATTAACTATTTATATATTTCTAAGTTGAAATGAAAATTGAAGCTCAATGTTATTTCCAATATTGCTGAAACTGTGTTGAGGTTTTTGTTTGCTTGTTTGTTTTTAAAAAAATTTAAGCAATTCAAAAGTTTGGCGTAAGGTTGGACTACGTCTCAACTATTGAAATGAATATCTTTCTGAAATCTCATAAATTGGAATTGGTACTTCCTTAAATTAGCAACAAATTTCAATTATAAAACAAAGGGAAAAAACTTTCAGCTAAACATTGAAGAAGCTCCAGAATGTTTTAACAAAATGAAAACTTCAGCCCTAATTTTAAAAAGCCTTAAAATAAGACTTTTTCTGAGAGTTTATAAGAATTAATATCAAAAATAGAAAATAACAAAAGTGTATTTAACACGAACAAAAGAAAATTCAGACTAGGCAAATCTCCTTGGTGCACACCTGTAATCCCAGTGATTCAGGAGGTGGAAGCAGGAGGATATCAAGTTCAAGGCCAGAGGCAGCCTGCATAATTTACTGAGACACTTCCTCAAGATATAAAATCCAAAGGGGCTGGGGAGGCAGCACTTGCAAACTACATGCAAGGCACTGAATTCAGTCCTCCAGTACAAAAGAAAAAAAAAATAAAAGAAAAAGAAAAAAGAAAATACAACCTAAATTATTGCAAATGTAATATTAAGGCTTGAGCTAAATTTATTACTTTTTTAGCTTTAAGGCTAATTAGGAAAAGTTTTTAAAGGTGAGTACAAAGTAATGGTAAATTTTAATAACTAATTCTAGTTAGAACAGAAAAGAGTCTGAAGAATAGAAGTATGCAATTAAAACACAGTGTAGGAATATACAAATCAAAGGTGAAATCCTGCTCAGCATATCTTACAACTTTTTTTTTTAATACTTCTTGTTGTTAGGTACCTTCAAGTTGGGTCCAAATAAGAGTGACCCCATGTACAACAGAACCATACACTCCCCAACACTGTCATGCTCAGCATTATGTCAGTGCTTCTCTGATATTCAATAGCTGATTATTTCAGGATCGCTTTGGAAGGTACTGGGGATGGAACCCAGGGCCTCAGACAGCACAGAGCCACACTCAACCAACTGAGCTAAACCTCAGCTTAAATACTAGATAGGTTAAAATATATTAAAACATTTGAAAAGAAAAGTTGTCCATGAGGGAAAGGAGTACAAATTTGCTGTCATCTGGAAAAAGTATAGAAAAGAAAAACATTAAAAAATAATTCATAAAAATATTAATCACCCATGAGCTATGTGCCCAAACAGTGTTTTACAAGGAAGTATTGTAAAGAAGGATGCTGTGGATACTGATATCTTTTTTTTTCCAATACTGAGTATTGAACTCAGGTTCTCACACATACTAAGTAAAAACTCCAGCATTGAATTGCACACCTAGACTTTTTTTTCCCCTGTACTGCACCACTATATTATACTGCCTTTATAATACAGAGAGAGTTTGTGTGTTTCCAACCTCCACTGCATAAGTGAAGCCACAAGACCATCATCATAGGGAGTCCCATGCAATGAAAATTGTGGTTGAGTTGGAGAAAAATATGGTGACTAACAGGAAGTATAGAGAAGAAAGATATCCTTTCCTCTCAAGTATCAATAAAGGAAAAGCTATAACAAGGAAAGGCCAGAAGGTCCTTATGCTACCTTAAGGATAAATTCCAAAATGTCAGAATGCCTTGTAGAGTCTTAACACAAAGGGGGCAAATTGGAGCTGGGAAAGTGACATAACATAGGTGACAAGCATAAAACTATAAAATAATTAGTTTGTGTTATGGTAGTGATGCAGTCCTTCACACCCTATAGAAATGGTACTACACTGCAAATGTCAAAATTTTTCTAATGAACCTGCTACCAGATCATGAGGACTGCAGTTTTCTTCTGGGACTATTGCATGGCCTCTTTTATCTGTGCACTTATTTCTTTGAGTCTTCTCCTGTGCTTGATCTTATTCCTGGCAACTGTAGCACTGCCTTTACCTTGAAATACCAAAAGTGGCCAATGAATTAATTAAACTGCAAAAATATTTCCTTCTTTTTGGGACAGCATTTTTGACCACCTATTCTTGAAGCTGGCTGAACTTTTATGATAATTGCTAAATTCCTATAAAAAGTGCCATTCTTTCCAAATTAGAACCCATGTTGAGGGTTTCTTCATGAGGCAGAACTGTGAATACAAGCTTATGTTTAACAAAGGCATGTTTTATTTTCTTCCACAAACATAGAGTCTGCCTCAAGCTCCATCACTAGGTCATGCAAATATTGCTCTAAGATCTAATGGTTGCAGCTGGAATTATTCCCAACCTCTTTTCTTAGCCTTGGTAGTCCATTTCTAAAATAGCCAGCCTTTGAAAATCCTGTGAACAGCACAGAAACACTGAAATTGTACTGGGCATGGCACAATGTCAAGGAGTGTTTCATTCTGTTGTACGTAGGGTGACTATGAGTCAGACCCAACAACACTAACAACAACTAAAAATGGTAAGAAATCAACAACACAATGATACAAAACATTCCCTGCACCATTGTGTGAGTGTGCCACAAAGTTCTAAACAAAATGTCCATGTTAATTTTAACAGTTATGAAAGAGAGCATTCTCTACTGACAACTGTTTTCTCATAGTGTAAGGAAATGGGAAGTATGTACACTTGGAAATAGAAAATGCTGAAATCATTTTATACTTTATTCAAAATATTAAAATAACATTAACTTTATATTCAGAATATCAAAATATTTTCTTCATATGCAACTAGTAAAGAAGCTGACTATTATACCACAGAGGCACTCCTTGTGGTATTATGTAGCCAAGGCTTAGATTAAGAGATGTAGTTAATAAGTAGATGAGATATCTCTTAATCTTCCACCAATTTAACACAGGATGGACTAATGGGTATCACATGTAATCAATCAATAAATAAATGAAACAATTTGTTGGTTTTCTTTATATTTCTGTTCATTTTAATAGGACCTTCTTTTGAAAGTAGATTAGAACTTCATAAAACTAAAGATAGAGCTACCATATCATCCAGCTATTCCACTCCTGTCTGTATACCCAAAGGAAAATAAGTCATCATACCACAAGGACACCTGCACTTCTGTTTCCTGTAGCAATATTCACAATTACAAGAGTATGGAATCAGTTTATATATCCATCAGCAGATGAATGGAATAAACATGTGATATATGTATACAGTGGAATATTATTCAGGAGTAAAGAAGAATGAAATAGTGTTATTTGCAGCAAAGTGGATGGAACTGGAGATCATTATTTCAAACAAAATAACATAGAATCAAAAAGACATATGCTTTCACTCATATGCGGGAGCTATATCTACCTCAAAGGAAACTATATATAAATACAATTGTATATACTTGAGATTGGAAAACACAACAGACAACATGGAGGTCAAAGAAGGAGAAAATAAGTGTAAAATATAGGATGTAATTTTATGAAAATCACATAATGAATCTCATTATACTGCACAAAAAATTTTAAAATAATCAAACTGTAATTCACAAATATGTACAGCTATCATTACACATTAATAAAAAATTCATAAACAGTTTAAGGAGATGGAAGTGTTAATACTACTGACTGGATAATTGCACAGTATATATATGAACTGGGTTATCATTCTCTACCCCATTAATATGTGCAATTAAAATACTAATAAATAAAAAATAGGTCAAAATGTCAGCTCAAATTTACTTTTTAAAGTATTATTTCATGGTGAGAACCAGAGTTAAAAGAAATGATAATATTTTAAATAATTTAAATATTTTAAATAATTTTAATATTTTAAATAATTTTTATAATTTTAAATAATTTAAATGATTTATGGCCATTTCAGAAAAGAGATTGATTTTACAATTTGTTCAATATATTATTTATTATATTAACACAATTGTAGAATTTTGTAAACTACCTGAATCTTACGGTGATTATACTAAAGTTATAGGGGAACATTTTACCAACAATTAAATTTAGTATATATAAATATTTTCAAAATAAGTCTTTATGCAGAATAAAGCCATTCTCTGTGATTACAGTCCAAATTTGAACAAATTGTTGGGTTCTGAATAACCACAATAGAAATTTCTTCTAAATGACATTCATAAATTTAATACATGTTATTGTTTTCAATGAAGTGTTATCAGAAAAACACTATTCAAAACATGAATATTGTCTCCAAGTAATAATTTTGAGTTGGCTTTAGTTGAATGATTCAATTCTATTTCCATTTTCTATTCATTCCTGTATTTATGTAACTTGCAAATGTGACAGAAATTATAATATTAACTAAAATAGTTTTATTCTGTATACATTTTTTCAATGTAAGCTCTCATTTGATACAAGGTCAATAAAGTTCGCAAAGATCTATAAAATTAAATGCACAAAAATACTGTTCCTTTAGGCAAAGTAGAGTATTAAAGGAGCTTTATATGATGAGGTGTTGGGTGGGTAGATGGTGATGTACAAGTTTCTTCTTAGAAAATTGAGTTGAACTTTGGAAGAAGATAATCTTAGCACCAGTTCTACAAGTAGCAACTTTGTAACGGCAAGTGATCTAGCCAATGTTTTCCTTACTTTCCTAATTTATGGACAGGCACATGAAAGCATTTCATTCAAACCTCCCTTAGTGGGGGGTACTACCTGTATTTCAAAAGGAAAATTCTTTGTGTGACTTGACCTTAAAATCCCAATACTCAAAGAATGAATCATAGTGTTATTTGCTCCATTAAAATATAAAGGATTTTATATTACATAATTCTTCCTTCCTTTTTTTATGATAATCAGCACATGAAAGTATAGGTTCTAAAACTGGGCTGTCTTCCTTCGATGCCCAGGTCTGCCCTTTATGGACAAGTCACTCCTGGAAAACCAATAAATATTTACCTCATATGATCATTTTTCTGTTTAAATTAACATGTTTAAGGAGCTAAAAACAATGTTTAGTACAGTATTAGTACAATGTGAATTCTAGTTTTTATATTACTTTTTCACAAGCCATGGAGGTACATTCACTTATTTTTCTTACAGTAATAAGAAAATATGGCTTATTGTGCAATGCTCCCAAAATAAATACATTGTAAAATATTTTATTCACCTGCCTAGTCATAAGTGGTAGCACCCTTCACACATGGCTTTATATAATAGCTAATATTTACTGAGTTCATTTGGACAGGCACTAAATATCTAAGCAATTGGAATGCATTGTTCTTTTGTTGTTAGCTACCATAGAGTTGGGTCTGACTCAGCGACCCTATGTACAACAAAAGAAACACTTCTTGACACAGAGCTAGGCATATTATCTTTTTTATGTTTAAGCCCATTGTTGCAGCCATTATGTCAATCCATCTAGTTGAGGGTCTTCCTCTTTTCATTGATCTGCCCCTCTCCCAAACATTATATCCTTCTCTAGAACACATCCTTAAAACATGTGGAAACTACATAAGACACAGTCTAATCATCCTTGCTTCCAAGTAGCACTCTGGTTGCACTTCTTCTAGGACAGATCTGTTGATTCTTTTGGCAATCCATGGTATATTCAATAGAAGTCTCCAGCACCACAATTCAAAAGCATCAATTCTTTTCCTGTCTCCCTTTTACAATGTCCAGCTTTCACAACCATATGATGCCACTGAAAATACCATAGTATTAATCAGGCACACCTTCATCTTCAATGTGACATCTTTACTTTTCAACATTTAAAGAGATCTTTTGCAACAGCTTTTCCCAACGCAATGGATCTTTTCATTTCTTGACTACTGCTTCCACAGATATTGATTGTAGAACCCAGTAAAGCAAAATCTTGGACAACCTCAATATTTTTTCCATTTATCATAAAGTTGTATACTGACGCAGTTGTAAGGATTTCTGTTAAGTTGATGTTGAGACACAATTCTTACCGAGGCTATCTTCTTTGATCTTCATCAGTAAATGTTTCAAATCATCTTCAGTTTCATTAAGCAAAGTTGGGCCATTTCCATAATGCATGCCTCAGTTAATCTTATCAATCATCTGAGGTACAGTAGTCCCTCTTTTTCCATACAAAATATGTTCTAAGACACCCCCCTCAGTATATGCCTGAATCTATGGATAGAACAAGAACCCTATATACTATGTTTTTCCTATTTGCTCTCTAACAATTAAGATTGCAAAATACAGGTCAGGTGCCAAGTGCAAATGTTGAGAATTCTGAGCTGAGAATCTCTCTAAAAATAAGAACTAAAAATGGTAGAGATGCTGCTGGGAAATAACATAGTACTTTATAATCTAATAATTTATTACAGTCATGCTGAGGGTAAAGAGTAAACAATTATCTGAATTTGGTTCTTCTTACATTACTATTCCTATTTGGGTACTTCTCCTGCATTCTGAAAGATAAAAAAGCAACCCATAAATTTCCACTAAATTTGGAGACAGTTGCCATTTTTCAAGACATGAGCCAACTATACAAAGAAGCACTTCCCTGGAGTCCTGCAAATGGCAATGCTAAGAGGGATATTTAAGGTTAAGTGCTGTGCTGTGCCAATGAAGAACAATAGATCTGAAAGTAGAAGAACCATTGCACCTTCATGCACTTATGTCTGTGTATGTTTAGGATCTGTATGTCCCCTCTAATGCAAGGCCCAAAGCAAAATCCCTTCCTGAGCAATTTCTGGGTAACACTGTGCTTTGACATATATTTTCCTTTGCCTGGAAGAAGGAAGTATTTTTAGGCTAAACATAGAAAAAACATCTATTCACTAAGGTTTGAGCCTGCTGATTGCATCTGCCCAAAAAGGAGATAACTTTTTTCTAATTCACAAAATGGCACACTATGAACCTGTGAATGTCCTCATAAAACCCACAAGGGCTATTAAAATAAATGTTCCCAGACATGAAACATTTCTTTGCATTTGGCATATACATTACTTTTTATAAATTAAAATATTTGTGTAAAGCAAATATTTTAAGTTGATGGAATTAAAATGAAAACCTTTAATTATATTTTCCGAATAATTTCTTTCACTTTTTAAGTGCCTTTTACTCTTTCATATTTTTTATTTTGAGACAGGATCTCACTAAGTTACGCAGGCTGACTCTGGCCTTGAACTTAGGATCTTTCTCCCATCATGTTCACGTAGCTGAGATTATAGGCATGCACCATGCCCAGCTGAAATTAGATTTTACCATTATAATTATATAAATGGCGTTCCAGACAGGTTCATTGAATTCATGCAAGCAGACTCTTCCCTGTTTAATAAAAGCATTCTAAGTGAAACTGCGGATCAGAATTTGCTAATAATTTCATAAATTAAACATAGTTTTGATTTCTATTAGAGCCCCCTGCTCTATATATCCCCTGTATACTTGACTTCTTGTGTATTTCATAGTAATCTAAGTATGCACAAATTTTTCATTTATAATATGTTTTCCTGATGGGCTGTAATCTTAGGACAAGACACATATTTCTTGTGAGGCTACCCCCAGCCTCTAGCACAGTGCCTATTACCAACAGTATTAGCTCAATAAATATTTCTTAAATTGAGGAATAGAAAATGAAAACCTCTGAACTGTGAAGGTAGTTATTCCAAGAGTCTATGGCTATGAGCTTTTGCTAATGATTTCCTGGTCTGCATGTTTAGGTTCAATATTTCCTCCACAGGAATGAGCCTCCCTGTCCAGGTCTTGAAGCCAGAGTGTGAAGCTGAAAGAGGAATTAGTGTCTGTCTCTTCTAAAGCTGAACTCTCCATTTCACATATACAAACCCAGCAGCAGATTCTTCTCCAATGTGTTAAAGTCAAGAATTTCCTCCCTTTCACCAACCCTGGGACCCATGACATTTAAACCTAATAGCCAATATCAACCCACTCCTGATTATTAACTAATCCTTTCATCAATATTTCAGTGCAGGTTTTCACTGTGCAGTTACAATGCCCTCATGGAAAAGTCGGTTGTACTTTTCCTTGTAACTATTTCCAGCTCCAAAACTCTTAATTCTAAGAGTCACTGCTGAAATAAGAAATCACTTTTCTATAGGATGCAATAGTTTATGGGTACAGTCTAAAGACATACCGATTAGAAACACATTTCACAATGAAATCTAATGCTGACTTGAACTTAGATAAATCATTCTTCCTTTTTAATTATCAGAGTAGTCATTTTCTTAGTATGTAATTAAGCCAATGTACACATTCCATCTCCAGAACAGACACCTACCTTATATTTGCTTAACTTAGGGGTACACCGAATACATTTTCTTAAAGAATATTCTGCATCTATGATAAATTCAAGTTTTCATCTTTTTATTATATACCTCCTGTTTTCCACTCATTTAAATTTCAAAACATTAAATAACTCAACTGGCAAACCAGACGCCATATAGTATTTAATCATCAAATTTTATGCAATCTAAATTTCTATGCCTGCAGCTATAGTCCTGTGGCATCCGATCCCATCAGATCTAAGAAGCTAAGCAGGATCGGGCCTGGTGAGTACCTGGATGGGAGACTGCCAGGGAACACCAGAAGCTGTAGGCTGGGAGAAGGACCTGGCAACCCTTTCCCAAAAATCAATCTGCCATTGAAAACCCTATGAACAGCAGAGAAGCACTGACAATAGTGTTTCCCTGTTGTACAGAGGGTCGCTATGAGTCGGATACAGACTTGATGGCACCTAACAACAACAACAACAACAACAACAAATTTCTATATGTTTATGGGCTTTTTGTATGGTTTCTTTGGTACAGGTATATTTTGCTACTTAATTTTGGAGTATAAAGTGAGAAAAATTAGAGTGTATTATATTGACCGGCCCATTGAGGTCCACATTCTTATTAGTTCATTCTCGAAAAAAATGTAGAACTTTTTTCTAAGAATGTATTATACAAAACCATGCATTTCAGTATATGACCACGTTTTCAATATTGGATTTTCATAAATCTTTGATTAGTATATTCTGGCTTATGATTATGCACTTATTATGAAATAAGTAACTTGAAATTGTGATTAATCATAAGGCCAATGAGTTGAGGTTTTTTGCTGGTTTCCTGCTTCAATCGCTTTAATTTTTCATTCTTTTTTTGGAAGCAGTTCTGGTTTGGTTTCATTCCTGCTTTTTCTTTTTGCTGTTGTTGTTTTTTATGTTATCTTCTTGCTTCAGGGAGAAGTCTGGAAAATGAGAAAGAAGGAAATGTTTATATTTTGGTTACTAAATTACCATTTTTAGTCCTCATAATAATATCCCAAAAGGCTTCATGTCATCTTTTACATTCTTTTCTACTCTCCAGGTTTTGAGAATTATGAACCAAATTTAAAATAATACTTTTTATCTTAAATAACTAACATTAATCATTCATGTACTACTTTTGCACCAAAATAATTTTAAGACTCATAATTAAAAAGAAAAGGGGTTTCTAGAAGGAAATATTTGCTGCTTACTACATTTTACAAGCAGTAAATATGTGTAAAAATATCTGTAGATTAGTCAAGGATCAAGGAAGGGTTGAAAGGTGTATGATTTTGAACAGTAATTTGAAGAAAAGCATACTGTAGTTTAAGGAAATAAATACTTGGAAAATATAACAGGCAATGGATTCTTATGACTTATGAAAACCATCTCCCCCTCTTGAAAAACAAAAGATAGAAACAACACCTGTCTGAAGCTATTTCTGAGTATGTTTTTCATGCTCTTCTACATGAAGCGCTCATAGTAGCAGGTGATAACTACCAGCAGTAACCCGTACATTCCTTCTCTATTCCCCTACCCTACATTACAGGAAATTCTTTTTTTTAAATTTACTTATTTTCATTTGTTTGTGTATGTAGCAAATTTATCACTCATGTCATGAAGACAGCTATTCACAGAAAATTTCCTCTCACTAACATGAATACCCCTTGAAATCTCTCTCAATAAGACAGAGGATACCAGTCTGTCAAGACATGTTAGAGACACACTTTTCTCTGAATATGTCATTATACACATCATCAAAGAGTCACAATCAGTATATGTAGTATGGATGAAATAAAACTTACTTGATGAGATATGATTACATTTTATTATGTAATGTATATGGGAAAATATGTTTCAGGTTTTAAATAACATTGAAAACATTTTTAAACATCATAGTCAGATTTTCATGTGGGAGTTATCTTTTCTTTATTCCAAAACAGACTTCTGATAACCTTTTGGAAAAGGTTATTACCTTTTTTATTCCTCTGCTTTCAATTGCTGAAGTTACATTGGTAAAATTTGTTTGCTTTGCTTTCATCCTGGTTGGCAGCTAGCCAAAAGTTTGCAGTAAATTTGTTTTAGTGAATTAGTTTTTCTCCCTTTGTACTTCTTGCCTCCTTTGCTGCCTCTATTGCTGGCTAGAATCCCACTACACCCTGTTAAGCTTTACTTTAAGGAGCAGTGAATAAAATCTGATCATGGCATTTTAGACAAGGGTTTTATTTGGCTCTCACAGTTGATTGGTTCTTGTGGCGTCTCTCTCTGGATAGATTCAATCAACTCCCTCCTCAAATACTGAATTTAGCACTTTTTCAATGTTAGACTTTTTAAAGGAAAATATGGACTAGAGAAAGTCTTATATCTTCTTTAATCTCTATTTCACCACCTGTTTTTATTTAATCTTTTGAATAGTGAAAACAAAATAACTTCCTAATTGAAGTATCTATCTGTTAATTATGCACATGTGGGGACATCTAACATAATAAAATTACTGAAGCAGATGATTCAAAGCAGAAAATTACTAAATATTGAAAATCTTAGTCTTTAGAGACCTTTAATTCTCATGGATTAACAGGCAATTCTAAATTAAGAATGACAGAAGGTGATTTCTTATTTATGTTGCATATTTGAGTCATGCATGCTTCAAAAACACATTCTTATCATCGTGATACACTGAGGGTACACAATTTATCTCTGTCCTGTGTAGCAGCTTTACTTTTCAGTGACCTGTATGCTCAAATTTATACTTTTACATCATTTGTTATTTCAAGGGTTTGATTTGAAGAGATAAAAAGTAATCAACTCTATTGTGGTTCACTTTATTAAACCGAGATGAATAAAATGAAAATAACTTCATCCTCCTTGATTATTGAAGTAGACTACATAAGCTTGTACCAAAATATGTGACCAGATATAATCTCATATAATATCACTTGAACTTAGCTGGTCACATTTTGCAGCAGGCAAAGAATTGTCAAAGAAATGAACAGTGTTTTTGTCATTTACTGATGAATAACAATATCTGACAAGCATTGAAATTAAACATAAATTGTGTATACTACACACAAAGTAGAACAGGGAATTGGTAAGCATGAATGAAATTAAGAAAAAAGACAATTTCTTCCAGAATTAATTTATATGTTAAAACTACATTTTGTATTTCCAAGGAAATAGTTTCATAAGAGATATGTATATGTATTTTCTATAATACTTTTATTGTAAATAATAAATGTATATAATTGTTGTTGGTAGCAATTAAGTTCTAAGAAAAAGTGGCAGATTCTATTTTGAGCGTAAAGCATTCAACAGTCAACTCCATGACCTTGAGACAATCACTAAACCTATACTCTGATAGGTGCTGCAAATACCTTTAGCAATATTTTGATATTTCTATTCAAAAGTCTTAAAATATCAAATCTATATCTATTTCCATACTGCTTCTTTCTACAACTAACTGGTTATTTTGAAACTGCTGTGTGACATATAACATAGAAATTTCTAGGTAGTTTCAGAAAGAAGCATTAAGCATTCTGCTATTTGATGCTCCAGTCATTTTTATATACAGTAATCTTCAAAAAATGTAAAAAGTTATACCCTATCTGATGGACCAGTACAGTTTTAGACTGGACATGAGATTAGGAAAGAAAAATCTTATCCTAAGAAAAAGGACAATCACAGGTGATATTTTTCCTCCCAATAATAATTCTATAATTTCACTATGGATAATCCTTTACTAAATAACTACAAAAATAGATGATTACTATTACATATATAAGAAAAATGTATTATATTAAAATATGGCTCTTAATCCTTTATTTCCTTAATTTAGTTTTTTTTTCAATAGGAAAGAATAATGATTTAAATTATAACCATGTCATTTTTATTCAGCTCATTTATATAATCTTGCACATAACTTTTGCATCAATAAGTACCAACCTTGCTCACTTACATTTGTTGTTAAATGGAAAATTTTGTGGGTACTACTTTAAAGGTGAATTGACAGATGCTGTGGATATTAGCACATTTAACATATTTGAAAACAGTATAAAACTGACATAAATTTCTTCTTAACACCAAGCTCTAATGTGCTAACTTATTTGAATGAACCCTCCTTGTCAACATACTGTCTATAAGAACAATGAATTTTTAAACTACTGGCAGCAGCATAGTAGTGAAAGTATGTCTTAAGATGAAATTAAATAGAGCAACATTATAGTTTTGAGAACATATATTTTCAAGGAACATTTTCTTTTGTTTACATAACTATGTGATTGGGAGAGTATTGAAATGTGTTGTAAAATCAACTTTTTACTGTGAGTTATGATCAGCAATCTTGAAAACCATTGTCGCTTAAATTGCCTCTAGAAGAGGTGAGAGAGAAAAGGAATGGTTCATATCACTTCTTGGAAATGACAAAGTGAAATCAGTGCTATTTCAATTTTAATTGCACATGGAAATGCTCTTGGACCTCAGGGGAAAATTGGAACAGAAGTTAGCTAATAATCTGAGGGAATACTGATAACATTATAAGACATGTCAAACTGAATACATATCCCAAATTTGGTATGTGGAAAAATCTGGAAAATAATTGTTTTAGTTACTATGTATGGACAAAATCAACACATAAAAAAAAATCATTCATTGCGAGTTTAGGGCTGGCGTTTAGCTCATTTGTTGGAGTGCTTGCTCTGCAGGTTGTAAGACTTTGGGTTTAATTCCCATCACCACAAAAACAGGAGAAGGACCTGGCAGCCCACTCCTAAAACAATCCCGAAAGAATCAGTCATTGAAAATCCTATGAATAGCAGAGAAGGACTGGAATAGTGATGGGCATGGTACAGTGTCGGGGGAATGTTTTGTTCTGTTATACATAAGGTTGCTATGAGTTGAACTCAGCAGCACTTAACAACAACAATTAGAAGCTGTTGATAGCCCCTAACAGCAGCAACAACAAGCTCTTTGTTAATTATTTATATTATATTTATTTCTCAAAGGATCATATGCAAGAATTACACATTTACTCATTTTACTGTAAGAATTTTTTTTTGCTACAAATTTTCTGGTTTGGTTGAGGAAGGTCAGAGAGATCAAATCAATTGATCTTGACCACATAACTAGAAAATGGAGAAGCCTTGGTTAAAACTCGTACCCATTTGACTTACGTATACTAATTACAGATATCGTCATGGATTTTCTTCCAGAAATTCTTTCAACCTGAAAAGTTTTCCTTTTATTGCCCAATCAGAAAACTAAATTTCCTTTTCCCTTAGTATTTTATGATAGATGTCTGGAATCATTGTTAAAAGGATGACATAGGAAATCCTTTCCCATGGAATGCCTTTCCTAAATCTAACTTTCTCCAACTCCATGGTGTTGGAATTTAAAGGTCTTGGGTAAAAGCGATTAAGCCCATTAGGAGTAAATGACAGTTTATTACTAAACACCAAGTATTAATCATAGAGCGATACATCAGTACTCATTATTAGTTTGTTGTGGGAGGTGTGACAAGAATCAAAAATGATGAATACCAAACAAAATTTTCCTATGAGAAATAATATAAATAAATATAATGCATTTTAAGGCAATATGTTAAAAAGTTGGGTTGCATATTATTACTTTATATTAGAAGTAGAACTAAAAATGTAATAAATAACTGTTTCTGTTGTTGCTAAGTGCTATTGAGTTGGTGTCCCACTCATAACAACCCTATGTACAACAGGCAAAACAGTATTGCTAGTCCTTCCCTGCTATTCATAGGTTTTCAATAACTTTTTTTGGGAATGGGTTGCCAGGTCCTTCTCCCAAGCCTGCAGCACCTGGTGTTTTCAGGTGGTCTCCCATCCAAGTACTAACCAGGCCCGACCCTGCTTAGCTTCTGAAATATGATGTGATGGGATTCCACAGTGGTACAGCTGTAGGGCTAATAAATACCTAGATTCAATAAAATAAAAACTTCATGTTATCTGTACTGAGAAGAGTCTATCACCTAATGGGGAGTCAGGAGGAGAGTGATGAGGAAGAGATGTTACATGGATTATTGCTTGGAAAGAGTGTCCTCCCATAGAACACAGGCAATTGGACTTCTGGTGTTTTTTCTCTTTTCTGCCTTTTCTCAACTTGCACTCCAGGCTCTCACACACTTTTTGTCACTGTCACAAAAACTTGTCCAATTAGTTCTGCTTCAGTCTTTTCAGAATTACTCTAAAGTGTGAAATTGTTTGGTCATTCAATAAATTCACATTTCTGCTTGTTAGAATATTGTCTAGATTTTAAAGGTAAATTGACAGATACTGTGAATAGTACCACTTCTGCCCATTTTGCACACATTTCTTTCATCCAGGAAAAGGAGACATCCTCCCTTTTCTCCTCATCTGAAGAAATCTCTTCAGGCCTCTCTTATTTTTATTCCTTCTGTAGTTCCTACAGTTCCTTACTGCTGAGCTCTTTAAGATGTTCCACCACTAACTCCTCAACATCAGCAGCATCAATCTCTATACCCATGGCTGGGCACAAAATACAATATCTTGCACAAGTGGACCGACTGTACCTGTGGAGTTGGATATAGCTGAAACCTTTCCAAGAGTCTCTGAGTCTCAGCTTCTGGACACAAATTCTTCCATTTCTAGTTCATTGTTCTATGAGAGACTTTGTTCCAGGCCTTATCAATAATGTTAAATCAGTGCATGCAGTGTAACTCGTATTACTAGAACCTATGACAAAAAAAAAAATGCAAAACTACACAAAATAACCCCAGAAACTAAGACTGCAAAGAGATGTACACAGGGCAAGAATTACAGGGAGACCTTTTGTTGTGCCTAGAAAGGGCAATGAGTAACAAGGGAATTGATTCTGTCAAGTTCTAGTTTGCATGTTGAACATCAAGTAAATAATGAACAGCAGGACAAAATTTTCACATCAAAATGTATTGAGTTCCAAATTTGACAAGGTTCAAATAAGTCAAGTACTGTATTTACAAATATAACTTGGTAAAGGTAAGACTTGGACAAATTCAACCACTTTTTAAAATTGTAAAATAGAATTCCTGTATTTGAAAACTATGGAGACTAAGGGGAAATTGATGAGCTGGCACATTTTATAGATTGTTTTGAATTTGGCATGAGTTTGCATTTTAGATAGTAAACTTAAAGAAAGGTTGTCTTGTCCTCTAAGTCAAATCACATGTTCATGCTCTATAATGACTACTTTCAACCTTTTTCAGAAACCGAATTTGGCTATTTTTTGTTACTATGCTGGGGTTTTGTTTTAACACAATATCATTTTAAAGTTGTTGGAGATTTCAGCCATGACTCCTAAAGTTTAGCCTTACAGTAAATATAATAATTCCAAAAAGAACATAAACAAAATCATGGTTATTTATTTTCTTAAACTGAAGATGCATTCAAGTGAGCCTTGTCACATAGTAGTTGGTTGTTATGTTTCTTAAAATTTTGGGTCAAGCACACAAATCTTCAAATATAAGAGATCTTTGCATGGATAGCAGAGTTGCTCTCTTACAACAGAAAAAAATCCTCTTATATAAAATGCAGCAAGTTATTTCATCCTGTTCCTGGAAACAAGGGCTTTTATTTTCTTTCCTTGCTACTGACTAAAACCTACTTTTTCAAAACTTGCTTGTAGTCATATTCACAGTCCCTTATACTCAATTTCTAAACTGGAAATTTAAGTTAGGTATAAGAATTGGGATCAAAACAAGGACTGAACTGGTGGGCATGGAATTATAGTCTTTATCTAATTATTATGAATGTCTATACATTTGATCACAGAAAAATCAATGTGTTTAGGTAGAAAATATTGCCTCAGTCCTCATACACATTATGATACACTTGCACTTCATAAACAGCACATTACTATATATGCATATGAGTTTTTTTTATCTGAAAATTTCAGAATTGCAAATGCTATCAGGTCCAGAGGGTATGAGAAATTAAAGCCAAGTATATATTTCTAAATATATTTTACATGAAATCTAAAATGTATTTGGTATTTTCATGCTCCTGAAAATAACTTTGAAATAATGTCCTAGAGCAGCAAATAGAGATGTCTCTTTCTGAAAGAATTTTCCCTGCTTTCTGAATATCTACAGGAATGTAAGAATAATAAAATCAACCTAATAATTTTATTTTAATCATAGCCTAAAAAGAGCCCACATATTATTTCAAATGTCCCTTTTTGGGAAAAGACTTTCCTATTCGCTTTGCTCAAAGAAGAATTCATGCTGTGTTATCAGAGGTTTTATGCTTCATGCCTCCCACATGGGATTTACCATATTACATGTGAAAAAATGATCTATGGATGTCTTCTTTTCCCAAAAGTAATGATTTTCAATTCTAAAATCTTAGGAACAGGAGAGCCTGTAGCCCTGTATAATGACCAAATGATTTAATTATAGGAATATTAAGCTGATTTTCCAAAACAAAGTATTTTCATAAAACGTAAACAGAAATGGCAAAAGTTAACTTTTGAAAACTAATTTTGATACTTCTATTATATATACAAATATTATACATATATATTGTATGCCTACATGTACACAAATGCATATTATATACAGAGACAGAATAGAGAGAAATATTGTGATGCTTATAGTTCTGAATCAACCATCAAACATTCTTGAGTTAAATCCTATTTTTACAGACTTTCATAGTGCAGTATTCTGAGTATTTCATAGCGCTCTTCCTATCATTTGTAATCAAAATTTTCTTAAGTTATGGTTTTATTTCTGAGCACATGCAACACTCCTCAGCATTCAGTATGATGTGCATTTTTTACACTTTATGGATGGTATTAAATAACTAGCACATACTTAAGTGTAGAATCCAAGGATTTGAGGCATATGTATGTTTCCATGAAAAGATAACTATAATAAATATTCTTTTCACACACCAAGAGTTTCTTCATGGTCTTTTAAAAATTCAACCTCTCCTGAATACCTCCTACCTCAGACACTAACTGACTTACATTTTTCACACATTACGTCTCATTTTCCTGAAATATAAGAATGGAATCATGTAGTATGTTTTTGTCTCATGTCTTTCCATCAGCCTGATTATAGTGTCAGGTGGGTCAACAATTTGTAAGTAGTATTCATTGAGTGGGTATAAGAGTTTATCTGTTGGTTCATTGAAGACCATTAAGCTGTTTATAGTTAATTACAAATATAATTGCCATAATAATTAGGATAAAATTCTTCTTGTAGACTTACCTTGATATCGTTTTAGTAAATAATTAGAAGTGAAATGTCTGTATTATATGGTTGATGTATGCATAAATTTTAAAGATGTTGTTAAATTCCTTTCAACGTTGTAGTGCTATTTTGGAATTTAATCAATAATACATAAAAATTGCAAATGCTCCACATCCTTGGCAACAGTTGTAAGGGTCATTGTTACAACTTCAGCAACTCTAGAGGTATGTGTCAGAAATCCATTGTGGTTTAACTTGCTTTTCCTGGTTGATACTGGATGTCCTTGCATGTGCATCTTTGCTTTGTGTGTGTGTGTGTGTGTGTGTGTGTTCTGTGAAGTTCCTAAATACCATACATTGTCTACTTTTATATTAATGTTTATCTTGATACTGTGTTATATGCTTTCTAGTATCCATGATGCAATTCCTTTCTGAATATGAGATTGACAAATATTTCCTTCTAATCTGTGTTTGCCTTTATATTTTCAAGTCAATGTTATCTGAAAAGTAAAATATTTTAATTTTATAAATTTAAATATATTTTAATGTTTTCAGTTCACGTTTTCTGTATTAAAATTTAGAAATTATGTTTAAAAATGTAGGTCATTAAAATTTTTCTTGTGCTCTTTTTGAAAACTTGTACTATTTTAGCACTTGTAGCTAAATGATTTGAGTTAATTTTTGTATATAGTAGGATTAAGGTCATATATTTATTTAATTTTTATATATGGATACCCAATTACTTTAGTATTTACTGAAAAAATATACTTTCTGTATTCAATCTCTATGGCACATTGACAAAAATTCATATATATATGAATATATATATATTCTGCAGCCATAGCACTGTGGCCTCCGATCCTATCAGATCTCAGAAGCTAAGCAGGATTGGACCTGATTAGTACTTGGATGGAAACACCCGGGGCTATGGGCTTGGGAGAAGGACTTGGCAACCCACTCTTCCAAAACAATCAGCCATTAAAAACCCTATGAATAGCAGAGAAGCACAATAATAGTCTTTCGCTTTGTCCTTCATAGGGTCTCTGTGAGTCGGACCCCGACTCCAGGCACTTAACAACATTGTTAGGATTTTCAATGGCAGTTTGTTTCAGGATTGCTTTGGGAGTAGGTTACCAGGTCCTTCTCCCGATTTTGTGGCGTTGGGGATCTAACCAAGGATCTCTGAGAGCACAGAGCAGAGCGTTGCACTCTACCAAATGAGCTAAACCCCTCTGCCTTTGAAAACCCTGTGAAAACAAAGAAGCACTGACATAGTGCCATAGTGCTGGACATGGCAGTGTCAAGGAGTGTTTCCTTCTGTTGTACATAGAGTCATTATGAGTTCAACCCAAAGTGACAGAACCTAATAACAACATATATATGCTAATTTTAGGCTCAGTACTCTGTCTAGTTTCTCTGTGTGCATATTTTTATGTTAATATCAAACTTTTGATTATTTCAGCTTTAAAATAAATTCTGAAATCAAGTAATGAAAGTCAACTGTGGCATTTTCAATGGCTTTTTGTTTCTTCTAGGTCTTTTGCACTTTGAAAAAAATTGTAATCAATTTGTTAATTTCTAGACAAAGCCTTCTAGATTATTATTGAGATTGATTTCAATATATAGAACAACTGCAAACAATTAGCATATTAACAAGATTGAGATTTATAATTGGTAAACATGGTGTACCACTCTATTCTTCTTTATTTTCAGCAATGTTTAGCTTTCAATTTACAGATCTGGTATATCTTCTACCAAATTTTTCTGCAATTCATTTATTCAGGTTCTTCTAAATGATATTGCTTTTCATTTCAATCTCAAAATTGTTTCTGATATGTAGAAATTTATCTCGTTGGCACATTATCTCTGTATAGGCAATTATGTCATCCCCAAATAAAGACAGATTTGTTTCTCATTTCCAAGATGGATGAGTTTTTCAAATGCATTGCCTTCTTGCACTTTATAGAATCTCCAGTGTTATGTTGCCTAGAAGTAGAGAGAGTTGATATCTTTACTTCAATCTTAATTTTAGAGGTATGATATTTATATTCTCAGAATTAAATATATGTTAGCTATAAGGTTTTAAAGATTTCCTTTATAATTTGGAGGAAGATATTTTGTTTTGCATTTTCTGACAATTTTTCATCAAAACAGGGTGCTAAATTTTAGTCAAATATTTCCTGAATCTTTTGGGATAACTATATTGCTTATATATGTATTTTATGAATAATTGCATCATTATCCAAATATTATACTAATAGTTTTAAGAATACAAATGGCAAACCCAAATTGTTTAAGAGCAATTATACCATTTTATGTCTTCTTCATTTGATTAAAGTTTAGTTAAGAAATATATGGCCATTATGGGCTGAGTCATGTCCTCCCATCTCTGAGAATTCATGTTGGTCTTTCTCTCTTGTATCTCAAAATGTGACTACATTTGGAAATAAGGTCATTGCAGGGTGGACCTTAATCCCATATGACTGGTGTCCTTGTGAGAAGAGACTAGGTCACCCACATTTTATGAGGGATGGATAGTATGAACATATAGGGAGAAAAGATCCATTTATATAAGAGAGGTCTCCTAAGAAACAAATCTTTTGAACAGCCAGGAGCGATGGCGTATGCTTGTAATCCCAGTGGCTTCAGAGTCAGAGGGAGGAGGATCCCAAGTTTGAGACCAGAGGTAGTCTGCGTAACTTAGCAGAACCCTGTCTCAAAAAGTTGAAAAAAATAAAGGGCTGAGGGTACAACTCAGCGGTACAGCACTTGCAAAGCATGCAAGCACGAGACCCTGGGTTCAAATCCCAGTACCACAAAAAAAACTTTTATTTTTTTCTTAATTTTTTCTTAATTTTTCTATTTTTCTTAATTTTTAGTTTTTCATGGTATTAGGGACCGAACCTAGGGTTTTGTGCATATTTTGCAAGCGCTCTACCACTGAGCTGTACCACTAGGTTCCCTTTTGAAGTTTTTGTTTTATCCTGAGACAGGGTCATGCTAAGTTACGCAGGCTGCCTCTGGTCTGAAACCCGTGATCCTCCTACCTCCACTTCCTAAATTACTGGGAATAGAGGTGGAAGTCATTGTTCCCAGCCACAAATCCTTCAGATCTCAGACCTTTTATCAGAACTCAGACCTCAAATCCTTGATCTCAGACTTTTAGTTCCTAAAGTCCTATGAAAACAATTTTGTGTCATGTCACTCAATCTGTGGTACTGCATTATGGCATCCTTAACAAATTAGTAAATTGCCTATTTCAATGATGGATATTAGTATATATTTTATTTTCCTTGTATCTTTGTATGTGTTTTCTGTGTGTCTAGTAAATTAACATGAATAGAACAAATTAAAGCAACTGAAATTTCTTATCTCACAGTTTCTTTGGTTGCAGACCTTTAGCATGACTTAGTAGGGTCTTCTGCAATACTGTCACTAAGTGTCAACAATAGTTCCTTTTTCACCAGAGACTCAAATAGAGAAGGGAAAGTTTTAAATTATATTTTTATTGAAACATTGTTTTAATTCCCTACATATGTCATGACTCATGTTGGCTGCTTGAAATATTGGAGGGAAAAATCTTAACATCTAGATTAATCTGGAGGTAGCTATTGGGGAGCAGGGAGTCCAGGCAACATCCTTTCAGCTCTCAGGGTACACTTGGTGACTAAGTTGTTTACAATTCTCCAGTGAACTTGTAACTTCCATCTTTCTCCACTTCTTATAAAGCTTTCATATGCTTACTTAGAGAAGTCTAGATAATTTTGAATCATCCCTCATCTTTACCTACATTCTATTTTTATTACATACATTTTAGGAGTAAAAATGAAGTAGTGATTTACGCGTTGTTAGTGTTGTTGTTAAGTGCTGTCAGGTGAGGTCCAACTCACAGTCACTTTATGTCCAACAGAAGGAAACATTCCTCGATTCTGTGCCAGGCACACAATCTTACTTATGTTTAAGCCCACTGTTGCAAACACTATGTCAATCCATCTAGTTGAGGGTTTTCTTTTTTTCATTAACTTGTCACTCTCTAAAACATGACATTCATCTGCAGGGATTAGTCCCACCTGACTACATGTCCAAAAGTCATAAGATTCAGCCTGTCCATCCTTGCTTCCAAGGAGCTCTCTGGTTACACTTGTTCTAGGACAGATCTGTTGGTTCTTTTTGGAGTCCATGATATATTCAATATTCATATCTAGCACCATAATTCAAAAGTTATCAATTCTTCTTCTTCTGTCTCCCTTATTCAGTGTCCAGCTTTGAAAATCATATGACATAACTGAAAATACCATGGCATGAGTCAGGTATACCTTTGTCTTCAATGTGACATCTTTACTTTTCAACACATTAAAGAGATCTTTTGCAACAGATTTTCCCAGTGCAATGAATCTTTTGATATCTTGACTGCTGTTTCCACAGGTAATTGTAGAACCAAGTGAAGCAAAATCTTGGACAACCTCAATCTTTTCTCCACTTATCATAAAGTTGCTTACTGAACCAGTTGTAAAGATCTTTGTTTTGTTGATATTGAGGCACAATCCATACTGAAGCCTGTGTTCTTTGACCTTCATTAGTAAATGTTTCAAATCTGCTTCATTTTCAGTAAGGAGAGAGCTGTGTCATCCACATAACACAGATTGTTACTGTGTCTTCTTCCAATCATGATGTCTCATTCTTCTTCATAAAGTCCAGGTTCTCAGATTACTCAGGATAGAGACTGAAGAGGTACAATGAAAGGACAGAGCCCTGACACACACCTTTCTCAACTACAAAGCAAATTGTTGTTGTTGTTGTTGTTAGGTGCCATCCAGTCGGTATCTGAATCATAGCGATCCTCATAGGGCATAGGGTTTTCAATGGCTGTTTCGGGATTGCCTTGGGAGTGGATTGCCAGGTCCTTCTCCCATTTTTGTGGTGCTGGGAATTGAACTCGGGGCCTCAGAGACTGCAGCGCAATGCTCTACCCACTGAGCCAAATCCCAGCCGACAAAGCAAATAGTGTTTCCTTATTCTATTAGAATGACTGACTCTTGTTCCATGTACAGATTGCTCATGAGTACAATTAAGTGCTGTGGTATTCCCATTCTTCTCAATGTTATGCATAATTTGTTATCATCCACACAGTCAAATGCCTTTGAATAGTCGATAAAACATAGATAAAAATCTTTCTGCTACTCTCTGCTTTCAGCTAATATCCATCTGACATCAGTAATTATGTCCCTGGTTCCATGCAACCTTCTGAATCTGGTTTGATTTTCTGACCGTTCCCTGTCTTTATACTGCTGCAGTCATTTTTGAATGATCTTTAGCAAAATTTTGCTTGCCTGTGATATCAATGATATCATTTGATAGTTTCTACACTCAGTTGGATCCCCTTTCTTGGGAATAGGCACAAATAAGGATCTTTTATAGTCAGTTGGCCAGGTAACTGTTTTCTAAATAACTTGGCATAAATAAGTTCGCACCTCCATTGCCGCATCTGTTTGTTGAAACATCTCTATTGGTATTCCATGAATTCCTGGAGCCTTATGTTTAGCCAATTCCTTCAAAGTTGCTTCCAGTTCTTCCTTCAATACTATTGGTTCCTGATCAATGTATCCCCATTTCTCTTTAATTTGTCATTCCCAGAATAGTGGACCATATAATTATCTGATTTGAAATGACCCATGCCACTCCATTTTAGCTCATTATTGCCTGTAGAATGTCAATGTTTATGCTATCCATTTATATTTTCATGATTTCTAATTTTCATAATTTTCATAGAACATAGATTCCACATTCCAGTTATTAAGGGATATTTACAGTTGTTTGTCTTCATTTTTAGTTGTGCCACATCAGTCAATATTGGTCACTGGGCCTTTACTCCATTCCCACCAGTAAGGGAGACTCTACTTTGTGGAGGCAACAGTTCCCCAGTAATCTTCTGAGCATCTTCCAACCTGGGATGCTCATTTTCTTGCACTGTATCTGACAGTGTTTCTCTTCTATTCATAGGGCTTTCAATGGCTAATTGTTTTGGGAGTGGGCTGCCAAGTCCTGCTCCCTAGTCTGTTTTAGTCTGGAATATCAGCTAAAACCTGTCCACTATTGGTGACCCTGCTGGTATGTGTGATATGTGTACCATAGCTTGCAACATCACAGAAACATGCAAACCCCCACAATATGACAAGCTGACAGACATGTAGAGGGTTGATTTACATATACATAGTAAAATGTTTACTACAGTCTAGCTACTTACATTATTCATCTCACAGAATTATTCATTTTTCTGTATATGTCACAATGACATCTAAAACTAATCTTATAAAATTTCCAGTATACAATAGAATGTTATTAACTATAGTCCTCATCACATTCTATAAAGATTAAAAACACAATAGTGTGCTTTAAATGTTTGTGCATTCCATGGTTTTACCAAGAAATGATTTCAAGTTTCATTATAGTTTTCATTCAATAAATATGACATGGTAAAGAAAAGTCACTGCTAGTGATGAATATATTTTAGAACAAAAGTAATATGTGAATATACTTAAGAATATAACCAAATATTTTAATTTGTCAGATTAAATTTGATTAGGAAGAGATTCAATTTTTGATATTATTATATAACACCACAATTCTAAAGTTGTGTATGTCATCCAATAACTGCATATTTCAAGTTTTAATGGTGGTAATGATAGTGTGTATACCTGGTCTAAGATGAAATTTGATTCCACTTACCAGGCTACCACATAATCAGATAATGGAGGAAAATTAGAAGTATTTTTTCTTTAACAAGCTCTATGCCAAATATTAATTGTACTTTTCCAAATATACTTATTATTGTTTAGTAAATACATTATTTTTCAGAAATACTTTATTTCTTTATTTTTCTACACATTAAAATTTGAACAAATAAAAGTGAATAGCTTATAATAAAATGTATCACGAATTTATCTTGAATAGCATTATTTCTCTAAATATTCGCCTTAATTAATTTAAAAAACTTCATTTATTTTCCAGCAAAACATTTTATATTTAATAAAATGAAAAAACTGGGATTAAGACATGGTATTCAAGGAGTTTTCTATAAAGCAGATAACAAGTGCTTAAAAATTATTGGATTCTGCTAAAGGCTTAACTTGATAATTTTTATTATTGCATAGACTAATAATAGAAAGCATAGCATGCTCATCAGAATATGTTATACCAGCAGATCCACAGGGATGTGGAACATGTTAAAGTTGTTTTCTGGCCTCTAGGATTTGAAATAGATAATGTATTTGACCCTCTCAGCACAGTAGACTCACTATCCCCAGAGAGCATTTTCAGTGGCTTGTTAATCTCTGTCTAAGTAGTCACCTGTGCCCCAGTATAATAAAGATCAAGTTGGTTAAAGTATCTCTGGTCCTAGTTTAATGCATAAATACTTCTGGCAACAAAGATAAAACCAGAAAATACCCTGAGGTATCCAAGGAACTGCAGAGTGAAGATAAAATTATTTAACTGAGTAGAATTGCTGAGTTTAAGGCCAATATAGAAATTTTATCACTTTATCCTGAAAGCAATTGAAAAATGTAGTACTTCAAATAATATATTGTAGAAGATGAAGTGCTTAACTTGTGGTTATGGGTGTAGTTGTCTGTCAACTTACTTTTGCATTGCTCACTGAAAAGAGAAAGTAAATGATGAATCCTTCAGAGATATAAAAGCAATTTGTCATAAATACATTGAAAGAACATCATTGCTTACTGTATATTTAATTGTCACAAATATTTCCAGCTATCAGAATACTAACCATTGTAAGGGTAAAAATAAGGCCTATATAAGTATAGATATCTTGTAAATATATACAATAATTTTTAGGTTATTCCTAAAATCTATGATAGTTTAAAACAGTTTAGTAATGCAAACTAACTATTATCAAAAAATGAATTGTTTGATCTTAACCTTAATGGGATTACTTAATCTAATTTGGATGCAGAGTAATTAAGAAATCAAAGATTTTATCCATGTATAAAATTATTTTCTGCTACTTTGTTAATAGATCTTTTTCTGTCCTTTGAATTTAGTCACATATATAAACCCATCATCCCAATGTGGATGTGCTACTGCTAAATATATTCATAATAAAGATGTGTCTTTATAGGTTCATAATACTTTTTTCTTTTTAAATAATGCATTTTTACACAAATGCATATATTAAATAACAGCTTGTGAAACAGAGATGAAGAACTTTACCATTCCCATATTCTAGGTCAGAATATAAAGGATAGGAACAAATGATTAATATATTCTCTACTTCTGAAAGTTACCTACTGATATAATGAAAATTAATAACCTTCCCTGCCTGGAGCCTCAGCACTGTGGCATCCGATCCCCTCAGATCTTGGAAGCTAAGCAGGGTAGGGCCTAGTTAGTACTTGGGTGGGAGACCACCTGGAAACAAAAGATACTGTAGGCTTGGGAGAAGGATTCAAAAATCAACTCCCAAAAATCAGTCAGCTATTGAATAACCTATGAATAGTAGAGAAGCACTGACAATATTGTTTCACCTATTGTAGGTAGGGTTGCTATGAGCTGGACATTAACTTGACAGCACCTAACAACAACAATGAACTTCCCATTGTGTAATGTTTCTACTTAAGAAAATCCAACTGTAAATGTTTGATTGTTTATATAATAGTATGTTTTCCCTATAATTAGAAGTACATTTTTATCCAAGGGAAAATCAATAGTTATCCTGTTTTGTATTGCTTAATGATTACGTAAAGAATTCTAGATAGAATTATAGCCTTATTTTCATTTTGAGTTTTAAAACCATTTGACAGTTGAGCAGAATGGAAATAAAATGAAGTTTATTACATATGCATGATCATCTGAAGTTTACCAGTTTTATAAAAATATGCTCACATATTTTAATGGCCATGAAACTTCTATAAAACCTTGATGGTTTTACCTTTTTTCTGAACCCTTTTTTCTCTTCTGAACCTTTTTTCTTCAGATATTAAAAAGAGAATTAGGGACATTATCAGTTCTTCACCTAAAAAATTCCAAGTATTCCAATATGACACCATAGTAAGTAACCTAATAGGGTCTTAAATCTATAAATTGGATTTCTAAATCCCATTGTGTTCAATGACATTCAAATTAAAAATGGATTATTTAAACAAAGATCTGATTGGTATAGTTAAAGCATTTGGACCCGGGTCAACCTAGATAATCTCAGATCCTTTTTTTTCTGGTTCTGTGTTCTCCTCCTATCACCTTGGAGTGCACAAGTTTGCTTCTCACAAAGTATACAGTGGATCATTGTGGAAGACTAATCCTGAGTCTTTGGGTATCACAGCCCATACCCACAACTGCAGAGAGTTGGAAGATCCTGGTTGTTTCCCTGAGAATATGAAAGTGAGTTCTTTTGTCACTGAGTTTAAGACAACTATAAAGGGTAAAACTCTTGCTGAAATCCCACTGAAGCCAGACTCACCTTGTCATTTCATTCCCATCCCTTCATAGACTTTCCCTACTCCTTTACCATACTCTTGCAATATGTCACTTCCACATGAGTTCCCATTTCAAGACCAGCTTCTGTGGCATCCAACCTAAGCCAGTAGAAAGCTCCAAACACTTTGATATAGCTGTGAGGCTTAAGAATTTTCTCTAAGCCAGGGTCACTTCTCTTCTGGAAATTACCTAGGACAATGTCAATTTTAATCTTTTCTTCTGCATTTTCTTTGCTTCAAAAGTGACCTAATCACTTCTATTAAGAAAAAAATAACTTCTTCTGAAGAAGTTTATAGATTTCATTGTTTATAATCAAGTTTCACTGACTTGGCAGTCATTCTACACAAATTGAATTTAATATATTTGTTTTCAACCATAATATCAATTTAAAATTTTTTGGATAAGACATCATGAAACCCTTTAAGAGCAAAAACTAATAGCTTGGACATAATGTCATATAAATGAATAAGCCTGGTCAATATTTCAGTTAGAGGAGCTTAACTACAAAAAACCTCAGACTTAAGTAGCTGGTTGTAATTTGAGATATTTCACCAAATCATGAAAACACTTGAAGAATAAAAGCCTTTCCCAGAAAGGCTTGAAAGAGATAATTACCTTCCTTGTAGATTCACTGGATTCAGGACTCTTGGTTGCTTTTGCTTATAATATAACAATAGTTTCTTTTTAAAACTAAAATGACTTTTACTTTTTTGGCACACATACACACACACAAACGCACACACATAGGCTGGGGTTTAGCTCAGTTGATAGAGTATGGCTCCATACTCTCTGAAGACTGTGGTTTGATCTCTAGCATTGCAAAAAAAAAAAAAAAATCGAAAAAGGATGTGGCAACCCACTCCAGAAGCAATCCCCAAACAATCAGCCATTGAAAACCCTATGAGAGTTGCTGTGAGTAGAACATGAGTCCGCAGCATCTAACAATAAAAACATATGTGTGTATGTGTACTTTGTGTGTATGTGTGCTTGTCTGTGGTATTTGGAGATTGAAGCCAGGGCCTCACACATATTTTACCAGTGCTCTACCACTAGACTGTATCCTCAGCATATTTTTATTTTATTTTGTTTTTATCTTGAGTCAGAGTTTCAATAAGTTACCCCAGCTGACGCTGGCCTTGAACTTGGGAATAATCCAGGCTCTGCCTCCCAAATTGCTGGAATTATAGGCATGAGTCACCCTATCTTCTAGGCCTAGAATTTTCTAATAAGTATTATTAACATATTTTTACAGAGGAAGTAAGTGAAACTCAGGAAATTCCAGTTTATTCAAGATGATAGTATAGTAAACTCTTTAACAAGTTCTTAAATATATAGATTTGATAGCTAAATTGTTTTTGCTTCACAACACTAAAATTCAAAGTGTATTCTTTAAGCAAAAATCGAAATAATACAACTAAAGCAATTTTGGTCATACTATCCACATAACTGACAGAAAAAATTGAAAGTTATATTCCAGTCCAACAATCAAAATAGCTCTACATGTGCAGCATGTATGTATTTTGATGCCAACAGCAAGTGTGCATAAAATACAATATTTTAAAACATTTAAACAAAACACAAATCCAAGCATTTAATCCTCAAGGTGGTAAAAATTAATCTATATCATTACAAAGAGCTTATCGAAGTCTCCCTCTGCACAGAAGTTTTCAAAGCCCTAGGGTGATATGTAAAGTCAAATTTTAGGAAACCCCTCAACAATGCCTTGTCTTTAGAATTACATGCCAAGAAATTCATTTTCCTAGCCTTCAGGATACTGGCAGGTTAAGTAACCCTGCTGTTAGCATACCATACTATATAATCCTGTTGTTATTTCTGAGACTTGGTGGCTAGGATGTAGTTTACTATACGAGGCATCCACCTGCTTTGGTCTGTTGAGATTCTACCAAGATAATGGCACATGGTAAGCTGGACATGTTGGCTATATTAGTTTCCTAGGGTTGCTTTGACAAAATAACAAAATGACTTGTATCTTAAACAACAGAAATTTATTCCCTCATAGTTATGGAGATAAAAAGTCTGGAATTGTCATGTTGTCAGTGTTCCTTCCTTCTGAATATTCAAAATCTGTTCCATTCCTATCTTAGCTTATGGGGATAGCTGGCAATCCATAGAATTTCTTGTTTCATACATAATCTTTGTCTCTTTCTTATAAAAACACTAGTTATGGGTGTTGGATTGGATTTATATCAGGCTAGGACCAACCTATTAAGCTTTCCTTGACATGATTATATCTGCAAATATTCTATTCCTAAATAAGGTTGAAATCACAGATACTGGAAGTTAAACATCAAAATACCTTCTCAAAGTATCCAATTAGACACATAATGGCAAACTTTAGAATTTCTCTCCATTTAGTGGTCTGACTACTTTTTCCCTCTTCTGTTCTCAATTGCATTTTCATCTACACTGTCCTTGTTCTTCAGTGAATTTTTGTATTATTTTGTTGACAAGGTCAAATTTTGCAAGAAAAAATAATCAGAATAAGGAAAGTATAACTAAGGTATTCAGACTGGGTAATACAAATAAGAAATAAATTTTTAAAAATTAGAAAGTTTTGTGTTAGGGACTATTGTCAATGTCCAGATTATGGAATAACTTTTAAAAAACTCCTTGGAGATCTTATAACCTAGCTACTAATATTAAATAAAGATAAAAATGATGTGAAATTGCATAAGAGATGAGAAGGGAAAAGAGATGTATAAAAGAAGTGATGAGTTAGGAAATCACAAGTTTAAAGAAGATGACATTTGATTTAAGATCTGAAGAAATGGAGAAGTCATTATGAATGTTGGGGGAAGCTTAGTAGTCTTAAGGATAGAATTTGCCTGGAAAGTTTGAGAGCTATTAAAAAAAGCCTTGTGGATTGAGCAGAGTGAGTTAGAATGGAAATGAATAAAATAAAAGACAAGGAGTGGTCTAAGTTATTGTAAGGGTTATGCTTTAAAATCTGTATGAGTTGGGAAGCCAACAGAAAGTTTGGAGCACAAAAATAGTAGATTTTCATTTTATAAGATTAAGAAATATTTTAGCTACTGTGATGAGAATAAATTTTAGAAGAAGGATCAGAAGTATGGAATTCTGTTATGATCCAGTGATCCAGGTAAGAAATTAGGGTAGAATAGGTCATGGGGTGGTGGAAATGATAAGAATATATACTTATAGAAGGTAAGATAGGAAATACACCCCATCATATAGGTATAGGAAAGAATTTCCTTAATAGGACTCCAATTGCTCAAGAAATTGCAATAAGAATAGATAAATGAGATTGCATGAAATTAAAAAGCTTCTGCACAGCAAAAGAAACAATTAATAGAGTCAAGGAAACCCCCACAGAATGGGAAAAAAATCTTCGAATTTTACACATCAAATAAAGGTCTAATTATTAGAATTTATAAAGAACTCAAGAAAAAAACTTCCAAAAAAGCCAAATAACCCAATACACAAATGGGCAAAGGAACTGAGTAGACAGTTCTCAAGTGAAGAGGTCCATAAAGCCATGAAACACATGAAAAAATGCTTAGTATCCCTAGTCATTAGGGAAATGCAAATTAAAACAACTCTAAGATTCCACCTTACACCAGTAAGAATGGCCAAGATCAATAAAACAAATAACAACAAATGCTGATGAGGTTGCTGCGAAAAAGGAACACTCTTACATTGTTGGTGGAGCTGCAAATTGGTCCAGCCACTGTGGAAATCAATATGGACATATCTTAAAACACTGAAAATAGATCTACATATGACCCAGCTATAACACTAGTGGGAATTTACCCAAAGGAAGATGGGTCATCATACCACCGAGACACCTGCATCTCCATGTTGAACGCAGCACTTTTCACAATAGCAAGGATATGGAGTCAACCAAAGTGCCCTTCAACAGAAGAAGGATTAAAAAACATCTATGGTACATATGCACAATGGAATACTACTCAGTAATCAAGAAAAATGAAATAAGGCCATTCGCAACAAAATGGATAGAATTAGAGAAAATTATTACAAGCTCAGAAAGAGAAACACCACATGTTCTCACTCATATGTGGGAGCTGAATCAAAAGTATAAGAGGGAAAAATCCGGTTCAAAGCTCGGATCAAAATAAAACAAACAAACAAAAAAGCTAAGAATGGTGTCAATATAAATGGTCTAGAAAATGCATGCAATTGTTCTGACAAGATAAAAACAAAGTTCACTACAGGAAAAGTTTCTATCTTAAACAGAACTGGAACCCAAGGACATATAGAAGTATATTACCAAGTAAATGATAGAGAAGACTTAGATGGGGAGGGTGGGATGGGGGAAAGCATAGAAGAGGGTAAGGGGGAACCTATATGAATAATGTACATCAGAATGCATATATGGAAATGTCACAATGAAAAACATGTCAGAATGAATCACATTAAACTTGTACATTAAAACTTTCCAATAAAAAAAGAATATATACAGAGAAAGAGACAAAGGGATTTGTGTAAATATTGGATTTATGACATGAGGAAAAGAGAAGTTTAGGAAAAATTTGCTTAAGTAACTTAAAGGACATGATTGATATTATGTAGAATTAAATGTGAAAGGCATAGGCTTGTAAAGGGGAATCAAGTAGTTCACTTGCAGACTTGTTAAATTTGCTATGCTAATTTTTCTTCCAGGTCAACTTGTCAAGTAGTTGGATAAGAGTGAGAAGTAAAGGAGATAAAGCTGGGCTATACATATAACTATTCTAGTTTCAGTATCTACATATAAAGTCATGATAAATAAAAGAATTATTCAAAAAAATGTGTAAAAAGCAAAAGGAAGTATCTAAATACCTATATCTTGACTCTTGTAGGGCCTGGAGTTTCAGCAGTCTGGAAAAGTGAGGAAAAATTTGCATCCAGTGTGGCAGGAACAAAAACATAATGGTATTTTTCTGGAAGAGAAGTGAAGAAAGAACTTCAAATTAGAGGAAAAGGTGATTAAAGTGTCAAATATCAAGTGTAGATCATGAAATATGAAATTTAAGACCTGATATTGAATTAAGCATCTTTTACCAGAAACTGGCCAAATACAGTGAAAAAATCATAGTGGGAGAAATACAATTAGAGATAATAAGATATATTTTAAGGAGTTTTGCTGCAAATAATAGAGTAGTAGAGAAATGGGATTCATGTCAATAAAAGTGAGAAGTGTGCATGTTACAATTCTAGAAATCCAACAATTTAGGCTGGTAGTCTTGAATATTAGTAGAAGACCCAAGATCACTGTCCCAGAGAAGAAAGACCATTTATTACTTACAGTAATAGCAGTAGCCAGAAATTTAGCATTTTTATGTCCATTTTCTTAGCCCTAATTCCCATATGCAGTGACCAGTTATAGAAGAATAAAAATGAGTTCATGGAACTTAAGTCTTTTATAATTGGATGTAAGAAACTTGACTTTTTTTTATAGCATTAGACTCCTCTCTATTGTCCAGAGTTGATTTCTATACAAAGATAATCTGGAAGAAAGAATAATCCACACATCACTTCATAAAATGTGCAGGAATGTGATAAACATACACAGAATTATTTCCCCAAATTTACTAGAGGATTTTCTTTAATGAAAAAAAGAGAACTATGTCTTTGTGTGTCAATGAAAATGATTTGCTGCTAAGGGATAAATCAATGATGTAGAAAGGAGTATAATTTTTAGAGTTTTATGCTTGAGTACATAGGCACATATGAGATCTAATGTACAAGAAGTGATTTGGGCTTAGATATTCATATGACTAGATCCTCTGTGGTGATAGGAAGGAGGAAGAGTGTGTGTGTATAAGCTGGGGAAGAGATATATGTGGGACCTGGGGTTGGTGGAAGTTCTCTTTTGAATGCTTCTATTTTCTTAGTGAAGGAAAAATGAAGATTAGTCAGACTTAAAGCATGAAAAATTTTGGATAGACAAAGTGGAAGGATTTTTCCAAGGAATGAGGAGATATAATCTGAGAGAACCTGAATGCATTTATAGAAGACATGGCTATCACTGACCCAGCTACTGTGTTAAATGTATGTCAATTGTTTCACTGGATCTTCTATATCTCCATCAAACTATTTCCTTAAGAAAAATTTATCCCTTTCTTTAGTTTTCCAATTGGCTTCCATCAGTGAGAAGCACTGAAGGACAATGGACAGATAGAGGAAATGTAACATGTTTATTCCACAGATTATTCCTCTGAGTGAAGGTCATGAAGGTCATTAGTCCTCTTAAATAGGCTTTTCTACATTGTTTCCATTAATCATTCCCTGCCCTTGGATTTTCAAGTATGAGTGGTAATGAGTTTGCTACCACTATTTCTGGGCTATTGTATGATCTCTTTTGGTGACTATTGTTGTTGTTGTTGTTGTTAGGTGCCGTCGAGTCATATCCGACTCATAGCGACCCTCATAGGGTTTTCAATGGCTGAGTGCTTCGGGATTGCCTTGGGAGTAGATTGCCAGGCCCTTCTCCCATTTTTGCAGTGCTGGGAATTGAACTCCGGGCTTCAGAGACTGCAGCACAGCGCTCTACCCACTGAGCTAAATCCCAGCCCCTTTGGTGACTATACACCCTGTATAATCTTTGAATCACTTCTTTCGCTTGTAAAAATAATGATTTAGAATATCCTTATACAAATGTGGCATATCTTCTTATTGGAACATGACTAATAAAAGTACAGATAGTACTCGTTTGGTATTTTTATGAGTAAATAAATTTATATAGACTCTTTAGAAGTAGGATGAGTTCAGTTACACTAGAGTTAGTGGACTCCAGTGTCTCAACAGGATTAATCTGTCAAGCTCACTGATAGTTCATCCTATTTTTTCTAGTTGTCCTATATATCTGAATATTTAGTATTCTAGAAACAACTACTACTTCAAACTCACTTTAAGACTGTGTTAGAGGAAGCAGGTTACTTTAACCTGCTGCTTTTTATCCTTACCTAGCCCACTTCCTTTGACACTAATTTAGGCAGATTTGTTTTCCTTATATCTCTCATGCTGCATCCTTTTTCTGAACAATTTCTTCTATCCTATGACTGTATTTTATCACATTTAACTTTACTGTCAACTATTTTAAATCCCCCTCTACATTCTTAACTAATCCTTTTTTTAACTGCCAACTCCATCCTCTGTAGTCTTCATTCATCATCATCTGTCAACTTTCTAACTGAAAAGCATGCTAGGTTTCAAAAATAGAATATCTTTGATATGGTTTCCAGAGTCAACTCTTATTACCTCAGTTAATACAATTAACTTCCCTGAAACTGTTTCTCTCTCTCATAAAAAAATATAATGATGCTCTTTTTAAAGTGTTTTGTAAAGGTTAAATATGATAATATGTATGAAAAAATTACCAAAAAAGATTTTAATACATATTAGTCTCTTTTTCTTTCCTTTTTATTCCTCATTGCATGGTGTTCTATGCAGCCCGACGTCTCTATCAATATAATTTAAGTATAGCATTCATAACACTCAGCATATTTTTTAAATAATGTAAATGCACACTATAGAGTTAAAAAACAAAAGGAACATGTTTATAGTTAAAATATCACTTGTATATATTTCACCACAATGTAAATTCCTTCATATGTATTGATGAGATAGGAATAAGGGGATATTCAACAACAACAATAACTTGCAACTACACAAGCTCCTCAAAATAGTGGGTATTTTAACTTCAAACCCAAATATACCAATATACTGAGATAAGAAGAATTCTTTTTGATGGGATGAGAAAGAAAACATTCAAAGCTACAATAAAAATATGATTTTGTATTTGAGAAGAAATATTTTCCTTTGAGTTATATATGTACAAAAGATAAATTAACAAAAGTTCCCGTTTTTCCTATCAGAGTTTAAGATAGTATGTCATGGTTCCATTTAACAGTGTGCTATACCAGATCATCCCCTTGGACAAGCACCAACTGAACATTTAAGGA
>VMDO01018831.1:0-41231 GCA_007922755.1 Pedetes capensis
AAGTATCCATTATGATGAAAAACTTCAGTTTCATGCATTTGTTTTCTTCCATTTCACCTTTTCTTCAAAACTTTCTGGTTTTAAAATTCAATATATTTTCTCCATTGATCATTCTTAGCCTCCTTTTCAAAGATCAAAGAGCTGTAGTACTATGGGTATATATCTGAGACTTCTGATCCGTTGATCTTCATGCCTATTTTTGTGTCAATACCAAGATCTTTCTGTCCCTATGGCCCTGAAGTATATTTTGAAGTTGGGTATTGTGATGCCTCCTGCACTGTTTTGCTGCTTAGGATTGTTTTGGCTATATGCAGTCATTTGTGCTTCCATATAAATTTTAGGATTTTTTTTCTATTTCTGCAAAATATGTCATAGGAATTTTGATGAACATTACATTAAATTTGTAAATTGTTTTTGGTAGTATGTTGTTGTTGTTAGGTGCCATCCAGTCGAGACTGACTCATAGCAACCCTATGTACAGCACATAGAAACACTTCCCCATTTTGTGCCAGGCACGTGATCTTATTTATGTTTAAGCCCATTGTTGCAGACACTGTGTCAATCCATCTCATGGAGGATTTTCCTTTTTTTTTTAATTGACCTGCCACTTTCTCAAACATGATGTCTTTCTCCAGGGATTGGTCTCTCCTAACTACATGTCCAGAATATGTAAGATGCAGTCTAGCCATCCTTGCTTCCAAGGAGCACTCTTTTTGCACTTCTTCTGGACAGATTTGTTGGTTCTTTTGGCAGTCCATGATATATTCAATAAATGTCTTCACAATTCAAAAGCATCAATTATTTTACTGTCTCCCTTATTCCATGTCCAGTTTTCACAACCATACGATGCAACTGCCAATACCATGGTATTCAGTTACAGCTTCTTCTTCCATGTGACATCTTTACTTTTCAATACTATAAAGAGATCTTTTCCCAGAACAATGTCTTTTGATTTCTTGACTGCTGCTTCCATGGGTTTTGATTATAGAGCCAAGCAAAGCAAAATCTTGAACAACCTCAATCCTTTCTTCATTTATTGTGAAGTTGCATACTGACCCAGTCATAAGGATTTTTGTTTTATTGATGTTTTAGCCATTCTCAAAATACTAATTCTTCTGATTGATGAGCAAATGAAATCCTTCCATCTTCTAGTATCATGCGCTGTTTCTTACTTTAGTGTTTTGAAATTTGCATTGTAGAGGTCTTTAGGGACTTTGCTTATACTGACTATTGAGTGATTAATTTTTGATGGGCTATTGTGAATGGGATTGTTGTCTTGATTTCCTTCTCTTCCTGTTCACTATTGGTCTAAAGGAAGGCTACTGATTTTTGAGTGTTAATATTGTATCCTGCTACTTTTCTGAGGGGCTGGGATTTAGCTCAGTTGGTAGAGTGCTGCGCTGCAGTCTCTGAGGTCCTGAGTTCAATTCCCAGCACCGCAAAAATGGGAGAAGGGCCTGGCAATCCACTCCCAAGGTACTCCTGAAACAGTCAGCACTTGAAAACCCTAAGAGGGTCGCTATGAGTCGGATACCGACTCAATGGCACACAACAACAACAACAACAACAGCTACTTTTCTGAAGGAACTAATTAGCTCTAAGACTTCCTAGTGAAATTTTTAAATTCCTTTAGGAATTGAATGATGTCCTCTATGAGTAAGGATAGTTTGACCTCTTTTTTCCCTATCTATATTCCTTTAATTTCTTTCTCTTGCCCAGTTGCTCTGGCTAGGATTTCAAACTTCAAAAAATGGTTCTAGGAAACTGTTTATTCATTTGCAGAAGAATTAAAATAGACAAATATCTCTCAATCTTTATGAGAGTTAACTCAAAATGGATCAAAAAGATCAACATATGTAGGGAAAAACTGGGAGAAAATTGGCAAAAAACCCCAAAGTGGGAAAATGTCTTTTGAATATCTGGTTTGTAAATTAGAAATCTAGGGAAAATGAAAGTAACTTGGTTTCATGTTTGTACAAAACCCTTCACAAATCCTTCGAACATGATTGGACAATTGGACTCAAAGCTGATTGGCTCAGGCCATTCCATGGGCAGGCTATATAACAAGCTGCACTGCCACAGCTCGATCCTCCCCCCCCCCATTTCTTGCCTGGACCATGGCCAAGGAAACAACCTCACCCTTTTGGCCCAGAACTTCTACCAACAAGGAAAGGCCCCATTCTCCCCTGGACCACCGATGAGGAAACAGCTTTCCAGCTCTCTCACGGTGAGGAAAGAAAGCTCTCCCACCGTGACCATCAACAAGGAAAGATCCTGCCCTCTGTCTGATCACCAATGTAGCAAGAACTGTCTCCTTGTGACCACCAAGACCATCAACATGGGTGTCTGCCCCTGGAAGGCAAAAGCAGCTGAGACTTTTCCTTTCTCCCTTCTCTGCGGGCATCCCTAGGGCCGCAGGAGTCTGAGCCCCTCACCAGAGGGTCCCAAGTGAATTGTGTTTAATATCTATGTTTGCAGTGCTGCCGCCTGTCAGAGCATCCGGGCTGGACCGGGAGGCGTACGCCCCACAAACATGAAACTACAAACCATAAAATTACTAGAAGAAAAGATAGGGAACATCTCCAACATATAGGCATTGTCAAGGATTTCCTTAATAAGATTCCAATTGCCCAAGAAATTGCACCAAAAATTGACAAATGGGATTACATAAAACTAAAAAGATCCTGTTCAGCAAAGAAACAATTAACAGAGCAAAGGGAGACCCCACAACACGTGAAAAAATCTTTGCATACTATATATCTGACAGAAGACTAATTTCTAGAACATACAACAAAGCTGTTGTTGTTGTTGTTGTTGTTGTTGTTGTTGTTGTTGTTATTGTTGTTTGGTGTCATCAAGTTGAGTAATGAAACACTCCCCAATACTGTGTCATGCCTAGCACTATATCAGTGCTTCTCTGCTATTCATAGGGTTTTTGATGGTTGATTGTTTCTAGATTGTTTCAGGAGTGGGTTTTCACTTCTCCCATTTTTGTGGTGCTGGAGATCAAACCTAGGATCTCTGAGAGTGCAGAACAACACACTACCAATGGAGATAAGTACCAGTCACACAAATAAATTAAGAAATCAAAAACCAAAATAACAAATAATCCAATATATAAGTGGTCAATGCTGGGATTTAGCACAGCTGGTAGAGCGCTGCTCTGCAGTCTCTGACGTCCTGAGTTCAATTCGCAGAACTGCAAAAATGGGAGAAGGACATGGCAATCCACTCCTGAGGCAATCTTGAAACAGTCAGCCATTGAAAACCCTATGAGGGTCACTATGAGTCGAATAGGACTTGACTACACTTAACAACACCTGGGATTTAGCTCAGTTGGTAGAGCGCTGTGCTGCAGTCTCGGAGGTCCTGAGTTCAATTCCCAGCACCACAAAAATGGGAGAAGGGCCTGGCAATCCACTCCCAAGGCAATCCCAAAACAGTCAGCCATTGAAAACCCTATGAGGGTCTCTATGAGTCAGATACTGACCCGACGGCACCTAACAACAACAACAACAATTGGTCAATGGAACTAAACAGACAGTTCTCAAAAGAGGAAATACAAATGGCCAATGAACACATGGAAAAAAACAAAGCTCAATATCCCTAGCTACTAAAGAAATGCAAATCAAAACAACAATGAGGTTCCATCTCACTCCAGAAAGAATGGCCAAGTTTAACCAAACAAATAGTAATAAATGCTACCAAAGATGTAGAGAAAAAGGAATTCTTTTTTCACTGCTGGTGAAACTGGAAATTAGTTCATCTACTTTGGAAATCAATATGGTGATACCTTAGAAAACTAAGAATAGAATTGTCATATGTCCTAGCTATACCACTCCTAGGAATATATTCAAAGGAAGATGTCATTGTACCATAGGGACATCTGCGCTTCCATTTTTAATGCAGCACTCTTCACAATCACAAGGGTATGGAATCAGTTAAGATGTCCATCAACATAGGAATGGATTGAAAAAATGCATCCAATGGAATGTTACTCAGTAATAAAGAGAAATGAAATTATGTCATTTTCAGCAAAATGGATGGAACTGGAGAACATAATTTTAAGTGAATTAACCCAGACTCAAAGAGACAAATACCATATGTTCTTACCAATATGTGGGAGTTAAATCTAAGTTGAATAAGGTTCTTGGGATGAATACTGAATATACCGTGGACTGCCAAAAAACCAACATATGCATCCTAGAAGTACAACAAGAATATTTCTGGGAAGCAAGGATGACTAGACTGCATCTTACATATTTTAGACATATCAGGAGGGGCCAATACCTGGAGAAGGAAATGACATTTGGGAGAGTGGCAGGACAAGGAAGTAAAAGAAGACCCTCAACTAGATGGATTGACATAGTTACTGCAATAATGGGTTTAAAAATAAAATGGATTATGGGCCTAGCACAATGTCAGAGAGTGTTTTGTTCTATTGTTCATAGGATCACTATGAGTCAGACTCATTGGATAACAACAACAAATCTGACTTAAAGGAAGAAAAATATATATACATATTTAGGTGTATGAAAATGAACAATCATACCTGTATAAGAATCAAAAATACAAACAAATCAGAAAGAAGGATGGGGCAGATCAGCAGATAGGGGTGAAAGTTGGGGAAGTGGGTAGGGAAGGGAAAATAATATAGAGGGGTAAAGTGGGAGATGAAAATCTCAAAATATAGGATGCAACTATATGAATACATCAAAAAGGAAGAGAATGAAAAAAATCAATGAGAATATACCCATGATTTTATAAGATTGTCATTACATATTAATTAAAATTCTTTTTTCTTTTTTTTTTAGTTTACCCTGTTCTCTAAAATATGTAAGATGATGAATGTGTGAGCAAATAATTTAACAGTTGTGTAATGGATATTGAAAACAACTTATTGTTCTGTACCCCAACATTTATAAACAAAATACAAAAATAAAAACATTCAATATCAAAATATTTTGAAAGTTTAATTTATCTTAAAGCCAAAATAATAAAATTAGTTAATTTAAAATAAATAAATGTAAAGGAAATAGTCCCTACTACAGAATGCACTGTCATTCTGTTCTGACCAACAATTTTCTGAAAACATTTAGTCATTATAAAATAACATTAACTTAGGGATGATTAATAAATTAAAACTGATTTTAAGTAGACATTCTTAATATATCCATTAATAAGTAAAACAAAGAACTTTATTTCCTGTACAAAAATGATAAAATCACTTAACCTCAAAAATCTATATTATTAGAAGCACAAATGACAAAAATCCTAAGATCATAGTTCTTTAGTAAAATAATTGAAATGTTTAATATAAAAATAGAATCTTCAATTTTTCAATTGTGCTACAGATATTTTATTTCCTCCCACATTGTGTCAGTGTTTTTACTTTAGGACCTGAGTACTATGATTATTTCTTGTTAATACATAAGAAGTAGCATGCCAGAGTCACTTTTAGATTCATTTGTCCAAAAGTGATATTTTAGTTGGCTTGATTCTTTACATTTTTGTTTCTCGTTCCCTAAAATCAGGTACTTATTTGGTCCAGGGTTATTTCCAACTGTGTTCTGCAGCTGTTGGCTCAATTTATGATAAACAATTGATTACACAGATCATAGAACAAGTTAATCAGTCTGGGACTTTGGTAATGAAAAATAGAGCTCCAGCAAGTTAATATATCAGTCTTAAGTAGAGACGGTTTCTAAAACTAATTAAACACAGGTTTCAGTGACAGTGATTTAAGCTGTAGACTCCAAACCTTTATACTTCCCAGCACTGCAGTTTTTATAATGGTAATGTCAAATTATAATTCACCTTTTGAATCAGTATAATTGTGCAGTATGAAACAAACCCTACTTTATAGAAGTGACCTTGAAATCAAGGTCTGTGAGAATTACAAAATATCATTTAAGGACTCACATTGCCTGATAAAACACTTCCCATTGTCCTAGAGTAAGTGATTATTAATGAATAATTTCCCTTGGGAAGATAAGTTCTAAGAAATATGGAACCTAGTTGTAGATGAAAGAAGTTTTATAATAATGACACTTTCAAGACTGTTTTATTGAATAGTTTTCTTTTTAATACTGGGTGACAGATTAGTATTAAACTCTTAGTTTTCAATATGAACCTAGTATCAGTCATTTAATAAAGGTTATTTGTTAAATTTGTTATTAATTTAACATCTCTAAGATGTCCAACATAAAAGTCCAAAATAAAAATATATAATTTTCATTTTAAAAGAAGAGAACATATGCAACAAATGTTTGCCTTACATCTTCATGTTATAATAATTGAATAATAGTTGTGGCAATAATGATCGCTGACACTCTGAACTAAGAGCTCCCTGCATTTCTTGATATAGAGACCAATGACTATAAATAAGTACCCAAGTAGAAAATACCACATAAAACTTGTAAATTCTGTATTTCTTTTCTTTATTTATTTATTCATTTAATTTATTCATTGTGGTACTCAGGGACTGAACTTAGGGCCTCACAAATACTTTTGCAAACAACCAGTGAGCTGCATCTTCAACCCCCTTTTAACATTTTTATCTTGAGACAGAGTCTTGCTAAATTATGGAAGCTGCATCTAGCCTCAAATTCACAATCCTCCAGTCTTTGGCTCCTGAGTTGCTTGGATTATAGGCTGTGTAGGGTTTTATTTTTTCTAATGTTTGTGGTCAAAAACAAAGAACTTCCAAGAATGGTGGAAATTTATAGGTATTTATGCTGCACCAGTCTACCACTAGACACTGTGGTAACATTTGGTAGAAACATTTCCACCTAGCATTCAGGAATAGCATCCCAGAACATGCTATAGAGTAGTCTCCTGCCACATCTTAGGGACTCCCTTGCCATATGATTTAAATAAAAAAGAAAAAAGAACTGTTTAACACTGTTTTCTTCAGTTGCATATAATTTTAAAATCAGTAAATTCTGGGGTTTGGAGGATGTTTATCCTCAAGGGTTAATGCATTTGAACTTGTTCTGTAGTGTGGCAATGTTGGAGGTAATAAGACCTTTCAGAGGTGTGACCTAGTGGAATGCCCTTAGATTAATGAGAGATCTGACCTCAGAATAGTTTACATCTTTTCCTCTGGAAAACTAGCTAGCACTCTAGAGAGGGTTGTCATAAAAGCCTGAGCCTGACCTTACTCAGGTTTTGGCTTCCTATTTTTCCATGTTGTCTCTCACTATCATACGCTCTCCCACCATTGCCATCCCACCATGAGGTGACACAGCCAAGGGGACATTTGATAAAGACTGTGCCATGCTGTTTGTATTTTAAGTTCCAAAATTCTGTCCTAAATAAGCCTCATTCCTTTCAAAAGTTAGCTTCTTCAGGTATTTCTTTATAGTAATAAAAATTATGGGCTGTGGCTTAGCTCAGTTGGTAGAGTGCTACTCTGTGTGCTCTGAGTTCCGAGGTTTGATCTCCTCCACTTCAAAAATGAGAGATGTACCTGGAAGCCTACTCCAACAACCATCCAAAAATAATCAGCCATTGAAAATGGCTGTGAATAGCAGAGAAGCATTGATATAGTGCATGGTACAGTGTCAAGGAGTGTTCATTCTGTTGTACATAGGGTCTCAATGAGTCAGACTTGACTCAGTGGCATGTAACCACAAATTAAAAAGTGGACAAATACAGTAAGATAATTAGGAACTCCTCTTGAACCAGCATGTTTAAGTCATTTCCCAATTGATGTGTGGTCTCCTTGGATAAATATTTCAGGGTGTGGCTTGTGTAACTTTACAAAGCATTTGCAGACTATGTTTCCCCTCATCAACAAATTTCATATGGCAGAGAAAGGCAGGAAAGCTTTCTGAGTTCACTAGTAAAAGAGTACTAATCCCATTTATGAGGAATTTCTTAGTGAGATTAGGCTACTATACATGTATTTTAGATGAACACAATCATTCGTTCTACAGCATTCTAACTCCTGTATCCCCAAACTCATGTCCTTCTCACATGCAACATATATTCTTTCCATCTCAGTAAACTTTCCATCAGTAATTCTTTCCATCTCAGTAAATTATTAACTCATTGAACCATCAACTATGAAGTCCAAAATCTTATCTAAATATCATCTAAATCAGATATGGGTGAGACTCAAGGTAAGATTTACAGTGCAACATTTGCTCTTTCAATTGTGAATTTGAGAAACCAGACAAGTTATTTGCTTCCAAAGTATAATGGAAGGGCAGATAGACTATAGACATTCTTATTTCACAAGGCAAAAACAGGAAACAGGAATGGAACAACAGGTTCCAATGAGATCAAAACCAAGTGAGGCAAACATTAAAACTTAATGCTTGAGAGTAATCTTTTGTTCTATTCTCTGTTCTCCAGATCTACTGGGACTGTACTGCTGCCTCAGAAAAGTGGAGTTGCTCTCCTCACAGCTTTGCAAGTCTTGTGTTAGGCCCCTAAAACTCTGGGCTCCTATGCCTCCACTGCTTTTGGCAGCCCCATCCCCATGATTTCACTCTTCGTTACTCTAAGGAGGGTTCTTTGCAATGGCCCATCTTTAATTTCTAGGTGGAGACAATCCTGCCACCTGCCACAGCTCTGTTGAGTATATCTCATGCAGTAGTTTTTGTTTGTTTGTTTTCTTAATGAATTGGCAGACCCAGCACTGTGTGGGTACTGCCAGTATGCAGTCTATGTTCCTTCTCAAGGGTCATCCCCTAGGGCTCAGGCCACATTGGGTCCTGCCAGAGATCTACCTGGGACATTAGAAATGTAATGCAGAGAATGAATCCTGCAGCATCAGGAAACATCAAGCAGCATACACTGGTATCCAGTAGATACTATCATCTTCTCCGCTGAAACTGCTCTGCCAACAAGGCCCTTGGTGCTTTGTGACAGAAAGAAGAGCCCTGGTTATATCTGATTGCTTTCAAGAGTGTCCTAGATTACATTGGAAAGTAAACATTATGTCTCTTGAAATGGTTGATCCCTTTATTAGTATTTTAATTTTACATGTTATACTATACAAAATGATAAGTCTGTACAATATACATTATGCATTAATCACATCAGGATAGTTAACAATTTTAAGATTTAAAAATTTTTTTGATTAACATGTAATAATAATTATATCTGTTTGGCTGATCCACATTCATCTTCTTATCAAAAAGTGGTTTGGCTGAACACTTAGCATTCCCCCCAAATAGCTTTTCTCATTTTTCCTGTATGGAAAGCCTGAGAATTTTCCAAATCTTTAAATTCTGCTTCCCTTTAATTTAACAATTCTGTCTTTAAGTTAGCTCACTCTTCTCACATTTTACCCTAAATAGTCAGGAGAAATCAAAATGCAATTCAATAATTTGCTTAGAAATAGGTTCAGTTAATGTTCAATTTTATTGCTCATAAGTTCTACCTTCAACAAAACACTAGAACATAAACAAAATTCATCCAAATTCCTTGACACTTTATAACAAGGATTTTCTTTCATCTAGTGTCCAATAGCACATTTCTCATATCCACTGAAACTTCATATTGGCCTTCACTGTCTATATTTCAACCAACATTCTATTTAGCACTTGTGTTTTCAGTCATATAGGTTTGTGGAGTACAGAGTAATAAGTCTTTTGCTATATCCATTATGCAACTATTAAATCAGTTTTGCTTACACTTTTATCTCCTTAAATATTTTACAAAACAGAATAAATGAAAGAAGAAAAAAGTAGGAACTTAAATAACTTGTAATGACAGTCATAAGCAACCATGGGTCATATACTGATTATTTTTTTCTTTCCTTTTTGTTCCTTTTTTTCTTATATTCATAGAGTTGCAGCCTGTATTTTGCATTTTTTCTTTTTCTTTTACCCCTCTATGTTGTTCCCTTCCCCTTGCCCCCCACACCAAAATCTGCTACCTTCCCCTGGTAACCTCTCCCTTGTATTGAGTCCATACAAATTTTTCATTCTTAAATATGATTGTTCATATATATATATATATATATATATATATGTATATATCATATATGTTCATATATATATCACACAAATCTATATGTATGTATATATATAAGTTTTTTTCTTTAAGCTAGGTAGATCCTACATGAGAAAAATATGTGGTATTTCTATTTTTGTGTCTGAGTTATTTTGCTTAAACTGATATTCTCCAGTTCCAACCATTTTGCTAAAAATAACAAAATTTCATTCCTCTTTAGTGCTGAATAGTTTTCCATTGTTTATATATACCACAAAATGTATATATTTGGAATTTTGATGGAGACTACATTGAATATGTAGATCGCTTTGGGTAGTGTAACCATTTTTCACTATATTAATTCTTCCTATCCACAATCAAAGGAAGTCTTTCATCTTGTAATATCTTCTGGGACTTCTTTCTTTAGTGGTTTAAAGTTTGCATTGTAGAGGTCTTTAGAGTGTTTGGCTAGCTTGATTCCTAATTATTTAATTTTCATTGTGTTATTGTGAATTTTTTTTTAAATTTCTTTCTCTTCTGGTTCACCATTGCTATAAGGAAAGTTAATATTTTTTCAGTGTTAATTTTGTATCCTGCTCCTTTACTGACTTAAAACCTATGCTATCAGTATTTCAGATAACAGAAATGTCATTCAGGTTGGAAAGATTTCATCTGAGCTTTCAGACTAAGAAAAACTAGGGAGAAGGATCTGGCAACCCACCTCCCAAAGAATTAGCCATTGAAAATTCCATGAATAGGGGAGAAACACTGCTAAATAGAATGCCAGAAAATGAGACCCCCAGGATGGAAAACAATCAAAGGCATTTGGGGAAGAGGTCTCCACTCAAAGTAGAATCAACCTTAATGATGGGAATAGAATAAACCCCTGGAACCTCAACTCGCTCATATGGGGCAACTAAAAATGAGAAGAAACTGAGTGCCTGCAACAATGGGATTAAACATAAAAAAAAGATTGTGTGGATGGCACATTGTCAGACTGTGTTTTGTTCTGTTGTATATAGGGTCACTATGAGTCAGACTCAAATGGAGAACACCCAACAACCACAAAACTTTGATGAAGGAGCTAATTATCTCTAAGAGTTTTCTAGTGGAAAGTTTAGAGTCCTTTACATATAGGATCTTATCATCTGCAAATAGGGATAGTTTGACTTCTTCTTTCCCTATTTGTATTCATTATATTTATTTCTATTGCCTGATTGCTCTGGCTAGGACCTCAATCACAATGTTGAATAAGAGAGGAGAGAATGGAGATCCTTGTCAGAGAGGGAATGCTTTCAATTTTTCTCCATTTAATATAATGTTGGCTATAGGTTTGTAATATATGACCTTTATGATGTTGAGGTATGTTTTCTATGCCCAATTTCTTCAGAATTTTTATCATGAAGGGTTATTAAACTTTGTCATAGGCCTTTTTAGCACCAATTGAGATGATCATGTGATTTCTATCAGCAAATCTCTTGATACATTGAGTTACCTTAATTGATTTGCATATGTTGAACCTGGTTTCCATCTGTGGAATGAAACCCACCTGATCATGGTGTATGATCTATTTTATGTGTTACTGTATTCAGATTTCAAGAATTTTACTGAGGATTTTTTGCATTAATGTTCTTAAAGGAAATTGCTTTACAATTCTCTTGTTTTGTATAGTCCTTACCTGGTTTTGCTATCAGGGTGATAAAGGCGTTGTAGAATGAATTTGGAAGTACACTTTCCCTTTCTATTTTATGAAATTATTTGAGGAGAATAGACTTTAGGTCTTATTTAAATATTTGCTGGAACTCAGGTATGAACCTGTCAGGACTTGGGCTTTTTTTGTTGGGAAATCTTACTTTTCTCTATATTTTATTGCTTAATTTAGGTCTGTTTGGTTTGCTTATAGCTTTAGGATTTAGTTTTGGTAGGTCATAAGTGTTAAGAAATTTATCCAAACCTGGTGCAGTGGCACACACCTGTAATCCCAGCAACTTGTGAAGCAAAGGCAGGAGGATCACAAGTTCAAGACCAGAGGCAGTCTGTGTAATTTAGCAAGACCCTGTCACAAAAAGTTAAAAAAAAGGGGGGGGGCTAGAGGTACAGCTCAGTGATCCAGCACTTGCAAAGCATGCAAGCTCAAGGCCCTGGGTTCAACCTCCAGTACTGGTATAAAAAAAAAAGAAAAAAAGAAAAAAAGAAACCCATTTTTTCTGTGTTTCTTTTTGTTAGGGTGACTTCTCAAAGTTATCTCTGATGACCCTCTGTATTTCATTGGTATTAGGTAGTAGGTCCCCCTTTCATCTCTAATTTCTTTCTTTTGATGAGTCTGGAAAAGGGAGTGTCAATTTTGTTAACATTTTCAAAGAACCAACTCTTAGTTTCATTAATTTTTTTGTAGTGTTCTTTTAATTTCTATTTTGTTGATCTCTGCCTTGATCTTAATTATTTCTTTTAGTACCCTCACTTTGGGTTGGCTTATTGATGTCTTTCTAATACTTTGAGGTATATCATTAAGTTATTTAATTGGGCCTTCTCATGTAGACTCTCATGGCTGTGAACTTCCCTCGTAGAACTGCCTGTGCTGTATCCCATAGATTTTGGTAGGTTGTGTTCTCATTATCATTTGATTGAAGGAATTATTTAATTTCTTTTCAGATTTCTTCAATGACCCATTAATCATTCAGATATGTTATTTAATGTCCATTTATTTGAAACTTTCTGTAGTTTTCCTTGCTTTTGACTTCCAGTTTTATTCCACTGTTATCTGATAAAATGCAAGGGATGATTTCTATTCTTTATTTTTGCAAACTAAAGTGTGGTCTAAAGTTCCATGTGGTGCTGAGAAAAATTATATTCAATATCTTTTGGATTGAATGTCCTATAAGCATCTGTTAGGTCCAGTGGATCTATGGTGTGGTTTAAGTCCATCATTTCTCTGTTGACTTTTGGCTGTGATGACCTGTCTATTGAAAGGAATGGGATACTAAAGTCTCCCAAAATTATTGTGTATGGATTTACTTGTTCATTTTTTGTCAGTACAGTTTGTTGTATGAAGTATGTGCTCTATGCTGTTGCATATATATTGACTAATGTTGTCTTCTTGTTTGATTGTTCCCATTATTAATAAGTAGTGATCTTTTTTGTCTATTCTGATTAGTTTGGGGGTAAAGTTAAGGCACACCTTCATCTTCAGTGTGACATCTTTGCTTTTCAATACTCTAAAGAGATCTTTTGCCACAGCTTTTCCTAGAGTAATGCGTCTTTTGATTTCTTGACTGCTGCTTCCATGGGAGTTGATTATAGAGCCAAGCAAAGCAAACCAAAAGATTGGACAACTTCAATCTTTTCTCCATTTATTGTGAAGTTGCATACTGGTCCAGTTGTAAGGATCTTTGTTTTGTTGATGTTTAATCACAACCCATGGGAGAAGGGCCTGGCAATCCACCCCAATGGCAATCCCAAAACAGTCAGCCATTGAAAACCCTATGAAGGTTGCTATGAGTTGGATACTGAATCAACGGCACCTAACAACAACAACAACCCTTGCCTCATTGTTTCCCACCTACCTGGTATATTGTTTTCCAGAATTTTGTTGTCAGTCCATTTCAGTCTTGGTGGGTGAGATGAGTCTCTTGAGTTCCACATATCAAAGGTTTTTGTTTTTTATCCAGTTGACCACTCAGTGCCTTTTAATTGATCAGTTATGACCATATACATTTAGAGTGATTATTGTGAAGAGTTTGGTATTCTTTTATGTTTTATTGGGTGTGTCTCTTATAGATTTGGATGTTATTTGTTCTTGATTTTGTCCACTTTTCATGCTGATAATACTTACTTTGTTCATTCATGCCTCTTTTATATTTTGTTTATTCCTTTGGTCTTGCATTTGGCTTTGTCTTTCTTCTCTTGTTTGTAGTATTTCTTTAAGTATTCTCTAATGCTGGTTTGCTGGTGAATTATTTAAATTTGTTTATATCATAGAAAGACATGATTTCATCAGCATGAAAAGGGCAAGAACAGGATTATGTAGAGATAAGGAAGAAAAGCCAGCAAAGGGGAGAGTATTGGAGTATAAGTGAGTAAAGAGTCAGTAAAATTGCAAATCTACCTGTAATATATATATATATATATATATATATATATATATATATATATATATATGTTTTATAGATAGGTGGAAGATAGATGAAATCCTTTATTCTTTCAGAATATGCTTGCACAGTGTGCCTCTTTTCCCTTGGCATTGTGGCTGCATGCCCCCAAAGCGCCCATCCAGTGGTCAGCCTCCATTTGTCACCAGTCCTTTCTGAATGCAGGGGCTCCCAAATAGCTGCAAAGGTATCAGACTTCCTCTCCCATGGGGGCAATCTTGCTCTACCCTCTTTTGTGGATTTTTAAGGTAAATTCTATGAGGTTTGAGGCTTTCTCTACAGCTTTCCTCTTTTCTTTCTGAGCCCTTACTAGAATCATCATAAAAGTTCCTTCCATAGAAATGAAGGCTTTATCTAGCATGTGTCTCAAAACTCTTCCAACCTATACCCATTACCCAGTTGCAAAACTGCTGCCAACTTTTTACATATTTGTTACTACAGAACATAGAACAAATTCCTGCTTCTACATATTGGCTGGAGTAAAATGCTACTATAAAATGGATAATTTATAAACAAAATAAATTGATTTCCCACAGTTTTAGAAGCTAGAAAGTCCTAGATCAAAACATTGGAAGATTCAGTGTCTACTTAGGTCCCAATTCCTCATTAATAAACAACTATCTTCTTGTTGTGTCTTCACGTATATGAAGGGAAAAGGGATCTCTCTCGTGTTCCTTTTATGTAGGCACCCAGTGTTCATTCACAAGGACCCTACTTTCTTGATTATTTATTCACAAAGAGTCTCCTACCAAATATCATCCCATTGCATTCAACAATTTTTTTTTTTTTTGCAGAAAACGGCTGTAAGTCTGTAGTAAGCTACAGGTGGAGAGCATGTCTTGGTTGCAAAAAATATTACATTAAGTACATCAATTAAGCCTATAGTCATACACTGTGGCATTCAATCCCATCAGATCTCAGAAGCTAAGCAGTGTTCGGCCTGGTTAGTACTTGGATGGGAGAGAGCCTGGGATCACCAGATACTGCAGGCTTGGGAGAAGGACCTGACAACCCACTCCCAAGAATCAATCTGCCATTGAAGACCCTATGAATAGCAGAGAAGCACAGACAATTGTGTTTCACCTGTTTTACAAAGGGTCGCAATGAGTTGGACACCAACTCAAGAGCACCTAACAACAGCAACACCATATTAATTAAAACTATTGGTATAGGAAAAAGACAGATATATAGTCCAAGGGAACAGAATCATGAGATCAGAAATAATCTACACATATATGGTCAACTTAGCCTGCAGCTGTACCACTATGGTGTCCAATTCTGTCAGATCTCAGAAGCTAAGTGGGGTCAGACCTAGTTAGTAGTTTGATGGGAGACCACCTGGGAACACCAGGCACTATAGGCTTAGGAGAAGGACATAGCAACCCATTCCCTAAAAACAATGAGCAATAGAAAACCTTATGAATAACAGAGAAGCAGAAATAATACTGTTTTGCTTGTTTTACATAGGTTGACTATGAGTAGAGTGACTATGCCGACTCGATGGCACCTGACAACAATAACAACATATGGTCAACTGATATTTAACAAATGTGTCATGGATACACAGTGCGAAAAACAAAAATAAAAACAGTCTCACCAACAAATAGTGTGGAAAAAGTGAACATAAATATGCAGAAGGATGAAAGTAGTTGTTTACCTTACATCACATAGAAAAAAAAATCGAAATGTTCTAAAGATTAAAACATAAGACCAGAAATTGTAAAATTCTTAGGAGAAAACACAGGAGAAAAGCCTCATGACATTGATAGGGGCAGTGATTTCTTGGATATAAAACCAACAGCATAAAGAACATAAAAACAGCCAAGTGAGAGTACATCAAACTAACAGTCTGCTGCTCTGTAAAGCAACAATGAACAGAGTAACAAATCAGCCTACTCAATGGGAGAAAACACTTGCAAATGATGCATCTGAAAAGAGTTTATATCAGAAAAGTGAAAAAAGTCCTATGACTTAATTAGAAAAACAAAATAATTAACAAATTATTTGAATAAATATTTAACCAAAAATATATTCAAATGAATGAATATTGTATGAAATAATGCCTAATACCACTAATCACCAGAATCATCTAAATTGAAAAACAATGAGATACATCTTAGAATGGTGATTATAGAAAAAGTAGAAAATAAAGAGAGAAAAAGAAAAAGATAACAACTGTTGTTGGAGTCCTTGTTCACTATTGGTGGGAATTTAAAATAATGCAGTTACTAATTACTAATTGTTTCAGTTTTCACCAATTAACATTTCAATACCTTATTACTTAGCAATCTTACTTGCATATAATTATCTGAAAGAACTAAAACTCTCATTTAAAGTGATATCTGCATTTTCATATTCATTGCAGCATCCTCCAGATATAGAAGTCCATACTATCCAAGGATAGTTGAATAAAGAAATACACACACACACACACACACACACACACACACACACGCATGCACCGACACTGTTTTCAGCCATTAAAAAGTAAAGCTCACCATATGTTCTAATAGAACTTAGCTTTGAAAAAATTATGCCTATTTCAACTAGGCAAAAAGGCCAACTCCTTCATGATTCCACACACATGAAGAATCCAAAATAGTCAAGCTTATAAAGGTAGAAAGTCAAATAGTGTTTGCTAGCAAATAGGGAGGATGAAAAATAGGAAATGGATATTCAATGAATGTAAAGTTTCAGTTAAGAAGATGAGTAAATTCTGGATATCTTTTATACAACATTGGGCATGCAGTTATCATTCTGTACACTTTAAAAGTTCACTAGGAAAATAGATCTCATGGTGCTTGTTTGTACTATGTTAAAAAAAACATTCTTAAATATGCCAAGTAGGTTTTGACTTCTACAATGATTAGCTTCCAGGGGGGATGGGGAGGTAAATATGGAATATTTCATTGTATAGTAGAGGAGGACTAGTCACCTCAAAATTTAATTTGAAAATTAATGTTGAGTTAACAAGAAATTGTCTGGTATAAGCAGAGTTATTTCTATGTTAAATTTCAATACTGGTTTCAAGATACTTACTCCTAATTTAAGTGAAGAAGTTAAACTTACTATGCAGGTTTAATAAACCCAAAGGCATATATTCAGCTCAAACCAAGCCTTGGAACCAAACGCTTGAAAATTTTTCAATGTATTCTTTTAATCTGACTTATTTTCATTCTTCTTCACACGTTGTATGTCCTTTAAATCTTCCTCCTATTGTTGTTGTTGTTAGGTGCCGTCGAGTCGGTATCCAACTCATAGCGACCCTCAGAGGGTTTTCAATGGCTGAGTGCTTCGGGATTGCCTTGGGAGTGGATTGCCAGGTCCTTCTCCCATTTTTGTAGTGCTGGGAATTGAACTTGGGACCTCACAGACTGCAGCGCAGTGCTCTATCCACTGAGCTAAATCCCAGCCCTCCTCCTATAGAACAGGATAAATATTGGTCATTCTATAATATCCAAGATACATGCAGAGAGCAAATATCTCACTACAAATTTTGAATAGTGAAGAAAGTGAAATGATACATATTTCAATGTATATTTTAATGAAAATTAAAATATTTTAATGAAAATATTTAGTTTTGGTCATTATCAACTATGAGTGAGATCAAGAAAATATGCTGTAGGGCTAAAATATGCTGTTGGGTTAAAAACCTATTAGGTTAGGAATTCTTTTATGTTGGAATTTATTTGTAGTAATTTCCTGTATTCTACATATCCTCTTAAAGTTGGGAATTTATTAAAGAATAAAACAGAGGAGTTATAGACAGGAAATGAAAGTAACAATGCTATTTATTTATTTGTTCATTCATTCATTTTTTCATTCATATTTACAGCATTTATGGGTTGCACATACTTTCCAAATGCTGTACCACTGTGCTGCCCCTTAGCCATTTTTTAAAAAAATTTGAATCAGAGTCTCACTAAGTTACACATGATAACTCTGGTCTCTAACTGATGATCCTCCTGGGTTTGCCTCCTGAGTCAGAGATCCCATGCGCCTGCATATAGCTCAAAGTAGACTCATCTCTAGAAGGGGCTGGAACCTGAACTGCCAATCTTATAGAAAGAGTCTCTTAGTAGAAACATTACTTTTTCATATAGGAAAGATAAAAGAATGTAGGAGAAAGAAAGAATAAGAAGGAAAAAAAGAGGAAAAGGGAAGACATTATTTTCATGAAATATGTCAATCTTTTTTAGAGGAGATTAAAAGAAATATAACCATGAGGTATGTGTTTCAATAAAAGCTTTAAGTCAAACAAGAGAAGCTTTATAGGAGAAAATAGTTTCCTTTATACTGGAGAAGAGGGAAGCAACTAAGGACAAGTTTAGACTGGCCAAGGCTAGTAAACTGAAATGTCAAGAGTCTGTGTATAAGTTATAGGATGAGGAGTTATACAGAAAATAATTGATCACCTTCCACAGAATTAGTGGAAGGTTTGTTTTCTTTGTAAACTCAGTAATCAGGATACCAGTCAAGATGTTTAGGGAATTCAATTAAAATAAGGCCAGAGATCACTGTCTTATTGAAAGAAAAATATATTTTATTTGTATTGTATTATTTTCTTTGTTTTGTTTATGTAGTTCTGTAGAGAAAAGCCAGTGCCTTGTACATGCTATGAAAGCATTCTACAACTGAGCTATCCCACCAGTGAAAGAAAAATTTATAGCACTACCAGTGGTATGATAGAAATGAGAACATTTCTGAAAGATGATTAAAATAATGCATACTGATATTAGGATAATTATAGACAAGTGTGGTAACAGTGAGACCAGAAATGAAATTGAATCTTTAAGAAACAATAAAAAGACATTTTAAAACAAACATAGAACTATGTGAATCTTTCTAATATGAAACAAAAATATTCCAATATTCTCCTAGGAAATCACTCAGAGATTGTCTTGAAAATAACATTCCCAATATTAATCACTTTTAATTTGCTTGTATTCCAGGGAGTTCTTCAGATAATTTAATTGTCAAATTGCTCAGGATGTTTAGATTTCTAGAAATTGTAGTTAAAATAACAAATATTGGGATTTTTAGGACACTTGAACTTTAGGAGTATAATGATAATTTAAAAATGAAAGAAAAAGACAGAAACCTTTTTTTCATGAAAATCTCTTGGAGATAAATGAATAATTATTAGGTCAAGAACAAAGATCAATCATGTCACGCTCATCTAGTAACTGTCAATCTGCATTAAGGGGGTTGCCAAAATATTTGTTATCTTGAATGTTGGTTCAGCATTTATATGTAATCCGGATCTCAGATCAATTCTGTTAAGACAGAATTGATTTTGGATTTGCCTTATTATAAGAGAAACATGAGATTAGTTCCAGTGAATAATCCTGTTTTCACATGTTATCCTGAGCTGAAAGCAGGTATTTTTTTTTAATTGTGTAGAATCTTAGCAAAGTCAACTGTTAATTTTTAATTTCAATTTTGATTAAACATGAAAATAAATTACCTCGAAAATAAATTAAGATGTATCCATTTAATTGATTGTATATTCCCATAGAATTAGCTAGGAAATTTCTCTGGCAATAACTAGATTCCTTTCACCTTTATATATAGTCAACCTCTAATGTATAAATTTAGCATTAAGGATTTTGATTGCAGAAATGCAAATTTGTCTAGTAGATAAATAAAATGTGCATTCAATCCTATTGTCCCCTAAATACCTTGTTGTTGTTAGGTCCCCTTGAGTCAGGTCCAACTCATAGTGACCCTATGTACAGCAGAGCGAAACACTCCCTGATTCTGGGCCAGGCACATGATCTTATTTATGTTTAAGCCCATTGTTGCAGACAGTGTGTTAATCCAACTGGTGGAGGGTTTTCCATTTTTTTATTGGTCTACCATTCTCCCAAACATGTTGTCCTTTTCCAGGGATTGGTTCTTCCTGACTACATATCCTTAGGGAGGTTGATTTATTTCATGTCGTTATCCATCCAGGAACTCCATATCAATATAGGGGGCCTTCAAATGTTTTGGAATCACACTTTTGGAAATATCTTTAATATATCACCTCTTGAAATCTGTTTAGTTCAGACTTAACACAATCTACTTTGTTTTGGTTGTTGTTAGGTGCCATTGAGTCAGGTCCAACTCATAATGACATTGTGTACAACAGAACAAAATACTTCCTGACACTGTGCCATTCACAAAATATTTTTGTTTAAGTCCATGTTGTAGCCACTGTGTCAGTCCACTGAGTTAAGAGTCTTCCTGTTCTTTGTTGACTCTCCACTGTCCTTCTCTAGGGATTGGTCCTTCTCTAGGGATTGATATATGTCCAAAATACCTGAGATGCAGTCTAGCCATTCTTGACTCCAAGGAGCATTCTGCTTGCAATTCTAGGATGAATCTGTTGGTTCTTTTGGCAGTCCATGGTATATTCAATATTTGTCTCCAGCACCATAATTCAAAGCATCAATTCTTATTCTGTCTCCCTTAGTTACATGTTCAGCTTTCACAAGCATATGATGCAATTGAAGATATCATGAGCATGAGTTAGGAGCACCTTCATTTTCAATGTGACATTTTTACTTTTCAACACTTTAAAGAGGTCTTTGGCAAGAGCTTATTCCAATGTGTGTCTTTTGATTTCTTTACTGTTACTTCCATTGATGTTGATTATAGAACCAAGTAAAGCAAAATCTCGGACAACTTCCCTCTTTTCTACACTTATCAAGAATTTGCTTACTGAATAAGTTGTCAGGACTTTTCTTTTCTTGATATCGAGGCACAATTCATATTGAAGATTGTGTTCATGTTCTTTGTTAGTAAATGTTTCAAATCCTCTACATGTTCAGCAAGCAGAATTGTGTCACCTGTATAACACAGGTTTTATTGAGTCTTCCTCCAATCCTGATGCCATGTTCATCTTCACAAAGTTCAACTTCTTGGATTAATTGCTCAGCATAGATATTGAAGAGGTACAGTGAAAGGATACAACACTGAAACACACCTTACTTGACTTTAAGCCAGGCAGTGTTTCCTTTTGCCGTTGCAATGATTGCCTCCTGGTTCAGGTAGGCATTCTTTATGAGAACATTTAGATGTTCTGGTATTCCCATTCTTGGCAATGTTATCCATAATTTGTTGTTTTCCACAGAGGCAAATGCCTTTTCATAGTCAAAAAAATAAACATCTTTCTGACATTCTCTGCTTTTAGCTAATATCTATCTGATACCAGGAATGATGTCTCTGGTTCCACACCCTCTTTTGAATTCAACTTAATTTTTCAGGCACATCTCTGTTAATAATATACTGCTGTGGTCACTTTTGAATGATCTTTAGCAAAATTTTACTTTTATGAGGTATTAATAACATTCAATAATTTCTGCATTTAGTTGGATCCCTTTTCTTGGGAATAGGAATATAAATATCTTCAGTCAGTTGGCCAGATAGTTCTTTTCCAAATCTCTTGGCATAAACAAGTGAACAGCTCCAGTGCTGCGCCTGTTTGTTGAAACCTCTCAATTGGTATTCCATCAATTCCTGGAGCTTTGTTTTTCACCATTTCCTTCAATGGATCTTCCATTTCTTCCATCAATACCATTGGATCCTGATCATATGTAACCTTTTTAAATGGTTCATCATACACCAATTATTTTTGTTATAATGATTCTTTGTATTCCTTGCATCTTCTTTGGATGTTTCCTAAAACATTTAATATTTTTCCTGTTGTATCCTTCAGTTTTGCCACTTGTGGCTTGAAGTTTTTCTTCAATGTGTTAAGCTTGAGAAAAAGAGTGTGTCCTTCACTTTTAGCTTTCTATCCCATATCTTTGCACATCATGGTAATATTTGATTTTGTCTTCTCAAACTGCCTTTTGAAATCTTCTATTTAGTACTTTAACTTCATCATATCTTCCTTTTACTTTAGCTCCTTGACATTCAAAGGCAAGTGTCAGTCTCTTTTAACATGTAATTTAATCTTTGCTTTTTTTTCTGATCATTTTAATAACCTTTTGCTTTCTTCATGAATGATATCTTTGATGTTATGCTGCAACTCTTCTTGTCTTCAATGAGTACTATCTATAACACGTGAAATCTGTTCTTGATGTGGTATCTGAACACAGGTAGGATATACTCAAGGTCATGCTTAGGCTCTCATATAGTTCTAATTTTCTTCAGTTTCAGTTTGAATCTGCATATGAACAGTGAATGGTCTGATCCACAGTCAGAAACTGGTCTTGTTCTGACTTTGAATATTGAAGTTTCCCACCATCTCTTTCCACAAATATACTAAATTTGCTTATTGTATGCTCTATCTAGTGAATTCCATATGTATAGTCAGTGTTTATGTTAGTGAAAAAAATGTGTTTACAATGAAAATTGCAATGATCTGACAAAATTCTATTATGTGATTTCCAGCATTGTTTCTGTCACCGAGCCCAAGTTTTCCAATTTCTGAGCCTACTTCTCCAGTTCAAACTTTTGCATTCCATTCACCAGTAATTATCAGTGCATCTGGATTGCATATTCAATCAATTTCAGACTGCAGAAGCTGGTAAAAATCTTTCCTTTTTTCAATTGTGGACTTACTGGTGGGTACATAAATTTAAATAATAGTAATATTAACTGGCCTTCCTTGTAAGCATATGGATATTATTCTGTCACTGACAGCATTGTAGTTCAGGTCACATCTTGTGATGTCTTTTTTGATGACGAATGTAATCCCATTTTTCTTTATGTTGTCCTTACTGGCACAGTGGACCACATGATTATCTGATTCAAAATGGTCAGTACAGTCAATTTTAGCCACTGATGCCTAGAATATCGATATTTATGTCCTCCATTTGGCTTTTTAGTGATTTCTAATTTTCTTAGATGCATACTACATACATTCCATGTTCCAATTATTAATGAATGTTTTCAGTTGTTTGTTCTCATTTTGAGCCATGCTATATCAGCAAATGGGCTGGGATTTATCTCAGTTGGTAGAAGGCTGCTCTGAAGTCTCTGAGGTCCCAGGTTAGATTCCCAGCACTGAAAAAATGGAAGAAGTACCTGGCAATCCACTCTGGAGGCAATCCTAAAACAATCAGGCATTGAAAACTCTGTGAGGGCTGCTATGAGTCAGATGCAACTGATGGCACCTAACAACAACATATCAGCAAATGGAGGTCCCTGGGGCTTTACTCCATTCTCATCATTAAAGTCTATTCTACTTTGAAGAAGAAACTCTTCCCCAGTTGTCTTTTGAATGCCTTTCAGCCTGAGGGGCTCATTTTCCAGCACTATATCTGACAATGTTTCTCTGCTATTTATAGATTTTCAAGGCTAAATTTTTCTAGGGTGGGCTTCCCATACCTTGTCCCCTGTCTGTGTTAATCTGGAAGTTCAGCTGAAACCTATCCACCATGTATGACCCTGCCTATTTCTGAAATACCAGTGATATAGCTTTCAGCATCAAAGCAACACCCAAGCTTCCACAGTACTGCAAACTGACAGAGACTTGAGGGAAAATCAACTTAGAGAACTCAAAATGGTGAAAGTCATGTTGTGATCATAGTCATTTGCAAACACATCAATAAATAAGTAAAATAATAATAACAAATAATATAAAAACATATTCATAAAGTTAAAATATAATAATATATCTGGAAGTATATATTGAAAATGGATTCTTATCTAAGTGAAATATTTAGCTGATAATTTTTAAAGTAAAATTCATGCCTCACATATTATACCAAATGCCCAGATAAATTATTTCTTATCCAGAATAGGATAATGTATTATATAAGATATAAACAAATAACATTACATTTTAGGAAGGAGAATAATTTCTTCATTTTGAAACAAGAAGGAGGAACCACAAGTTCAGATATTAGTACACTAAAATCTTGTTATTGTTGTTAGGTGCCATCAAGTTAGTATCTGACTCATAGTGATCCTCTGTACAACAGGTGAAACACTATTGTCAGTGCTTCTCTGCTGTCCATAGGGTTTTCAATGGTGGATTGATTTTTGGGAATGGGTTGCCAGGTCCATCTCCCAAGCTTCCAGCACCTGGTGTTCCCAGGCAGTCTCCCTCCCAAGTACTAACCAGACCTGACCCTGCTTAGCTTCAGAGATCTGATGGGATCAGATGCCACAGGGCTTCAGAGATCTGAGGAGATCAGATGGCACAGGGCTACGGTGACAGGCACTAAAATCTTAAGAGTTTTCAAAAACTAAAATATATTAACAACAAATTTAAAACCAGTCCTGAGAAAAATTAAGTATGTGTAGTAAAATAAAATGATAAACTGGAAAAAATGCAACATCTGTAGCAAAGATTAGTGACATTTACATAAATAAAGGATTCATAAGCTAACGGAAAGAACAAGCACTCAAAGTTAAAATGGAAAAAAATGCTAAAGAGAAAATTCAGTAGATAAATAATAACTGTAAGAAAATGTGCTGAACTATAACCATAGGACAGGTATTGTGCTAATCACTTAAGCTGATTTATCATATAGTGTTCAGAATAGCTATATTTTCACTGGTAGTGTTATTACTATCACTAATGGTCATGTTAGCACATTTATTTATTTATTTATTTATTTATTTATTTATTTATTTATTGGTACTGGGGGATTGAATCCAGGCACTTGCATATGCTACACAAGCATTCTGCTGCTAAACTATAACCCAGACTTACTTACTTACTTACTTACTTTATTTATTTATTTATTTATTTAAATTTTGAGACAGATTTGGGCTAAGTTGTGCAGGTTGCCTCTGGGGTCCAACTCAAGAACCTATTGCCTCAGCCACCTATGTCCTTGAGCTTAGAGGTGTCAGCATCAAGATAGTATAATTTTTACATATGCAAATTGCTAATATAATTTTGATGCGTATGAGGTTATTTAAAAAGTTACAAGTATTTTAAAGTAAGGTCATGTTGCTTTCACATATCCAATTGGCAAAACAAAAAAAAAATAATCTAAGCTTGTGTATGATTTCTGTTTGCATACAAACTCACTGAAATCCAATTTAATCAAATAGGAGAAAATGGGTTGATAATTTGCATATTACACACATTAAATATTTGTCAATGCAAGGGACTCTATTCAAAAACAAAAACATATCTTATCAAAAAGTAGATTTCATATATTTACATTTTTTAAAATCAAAAATTTTGAAACTTGAGATATATTTCATTTAATAGAATCTTTCCTGATCTTAAAAATGTTTACATCTATACAGAAATTATTTATACATTGATATATTACAGTCTACAGAGATGAGTTGGACTCAAAATGCCAGTTTAGAGAGTATTTCTGCCAGTTTTATTTTTAAAAAGTTAGACTATATACAGTCTAAAAAAATACATATAATAACTACACTATATCAATGTTTTCAGAAAAGTATTTATACTATTTGAGATATTTATAAATAACAAAATGACTAAAATAAATGAGTATGTGCCAAGAAAAATGAATTATAACTTTTACTATATATAAATATGTGAATGTGTGATATATAATTTTTACAGAAGTTAGTTAAGTGATGATTGGAGAAGACAGGAGGGGGAGGAAAGCCAAAGAGGAATGAGGAATGAGAACGAGGTCAACCTCAAAATAAACAGCCCAACATTAATAGTTCTGGAAAAAATACCAATAATACCCAAAATACCAAAGGATGGCAATAATGGAGGTGAGCTAGATTACTCATATGATACTGCTGAGAATGTAAAAAGATAGATCATTATAGAAAAAAGTTTGGACTTACATCAAAATCGGGATGTACATGTATAGACAAATATTCCCACAAAAAGACATACAAGTAGAAAGGAGGCCATTGGTGGGGAGGGGGTGGGAAATGGGGGAGAAGGCACACAAAAGGGTAAGGGGGAAGTTATGTGAGCAATGTATAATGAAATGCATATATAGAAATTAACAATGATACATGTCAGAATGAAACACATTAAGTTGTACATTAAAATTTTCCAATTAAAAATAAATAAAATAAAATATTTAAAAGACACTCAAGAGCAAGATTTAATAAAGTTAATGATTTTACTATTTCACCAAAGGTGTTATTAAGTCAAAAAAATGAAAATGAAAATTAAAGTTAATAATTGGCAATATATGCTGTGAACTATTTCTGGACTTAAATTTCCATTTCCACTAATTTAATAAAGGCATCATGTTATTAAAAAAAAGAATTTAATTTGTTTCTCTCCTTTTATTAGTAAATGATGGTAGGGCACAGAGAAATAGCATTGACTTTTCCACTATGCAACCATTAAATGACTCCTGGTTACATTTTCATCAACCCACAAGATTTATGGAGTCTTATGGCTAGTACGCAGTAAAAGTCAAATGCATGTTTGGGATATATTCCCTTCTTTTTCCAATGTACCCATGAAGTTGTGTCATTTATTTTGAGATTATCCTTTCCCCTTTTATCCCTTTACATTGAGTCTCCTCCCCATCTCACCTTCAGAAATCTTCGCTTCCCTCGGCTAGTTCCCTCCCTCCTGTCTACTCTTTATATTGTCCTTTCTTCGCTGTTTCATTGTGTATTTTTTAATATATCAACTTATGTATAGGAGTTTTTCTTCCTTTAAGTAAGATTCAGCTCCCACATTAATTTTCAAAAATACTATTCAGGTAGAGGATTTTATAACTATACCAAAAAAGAAAATAATTATGCATATTTTAAATATAATTTTTATTATTTTTAATGTCCTTTTTCACTATTAAAATTATTTTGTTTTGGTGAGGCCCTGTGATCAATCTCCAGAACCACAAATAATTAAATAAAAGGTCAGAAAATTTTATGTGGTTGTGGTGGGTCACACTGGTAATCTCAATACTTAAAAATAATCTTTGTTTGCATGCTGTATAATACAGAATATCATTTCACTCAATAACAGTGATATTCCTCTGTCCATATGCAATGAATTAGACTTCAGGAATGGTATGTGAAATGTGACATACAGGTACATAATGGAAATAGTTGTAATAGCTCTTTTATAAATGTGTTTAACATGTTTATATTCAAGCTTGTTATTGGATAGTGTACCATGCAGTGTCTTATTCTGCTTTAATCACACTATTGTAAGAAGGTAACAAAAGTCAGTTGGCTATAGAAAACACTTATTATATAATTATTTTAGATTATTCCAGAATTATGTTGAGATGAACTATGCTATACAATGATAACTTTTATCTATAGAATACTGAAGTGGTATACACATTTTAACTTGATTTAGCTTTCACAAGGAGAAAGCAGAAAGAACTTCACTTGTCTTCATTTACAGAGAAATAATTGAGATGGAGGTTTAATGAATTTCTCAAGGGCAACCTTGACCTGGAGATCATCTTAGAATTTTTTGTGCAAAGTCACTGCCTGTATCTTTACGAGACATACTATCTCAGTGTTCTCTTACAGTTAAATGGATTGAGTTTTCAAAAATTCTAACACTTAAGTTACTATTTTTGGACTAGTAATTGAAGGTTTCATCATGCAAGTTGTAATTTCTCATTAAAACATGGATGGGTAACTACTAAAATTAAGATTTCTTTTTCAATTAGATTCCCAAGGTATCTCCTTTTATTAATAGAATTATAGCTACTTAAAACACAACAATTGAGTATTTTGAGAATTCTGTCATTGAGATTGACATGAGAAAAATATGTTCAATTTTGACATTTATAATTTAATTGATGATACAGTCATTCTATTTAAAAATAAATTAATAAATGATGAAAATATTCTTATCAATATCAAGTGAATTTCTTCTTTTTTTGCCTAATGTTTTCTCCTTCATTCAGCCTTTGTCCATCTTTGCAGTAATTTGAGCAAATTATTGAGTTAGTTCAGTTATGATCTTTATAAACTATATGATATCTACAGAAGAGATTTAAAATGTCCAACTGTCTTTGATTTGGAGTTAAAATATTATGCCTAACATATATCTGTGCTTATAGTTTGCCTTGACCTGTGCCTTAAGTTTGATAATTTGGTTTTAGTTCATTTGCCTGTTTTAGAGTTACTAGTTTTTGTTCTTGATTATTCCCTTTTTTAACTTGCTTAATTTTCCAGAGCCCTTGATTTTTTATAAATTACCTTCCTGGAGGATTATATTTGAATTGTTATTAATATTTTTGAGAAAGAGGAAAGTTTTTATGTACCTAGGTGAAATACATGTAATATAAACCAACTAAACTATAAACATAATGACTTGGGTAAACATTTCAATTATGATGGCTGCAGAATTCTTCACATAACTTTTCCCCCATATTTGATTTTCATAATACTTACATGCCCGGTAATATTCTATATGCTTCACACAGACTAGGTATTTTAGTATTTGTAATAACCCTACAAAGTACATGCTACTAATTTGAAATTACAGAAAAGAATACAGAGACTTAAATGGTTAAATTGTTGTTAGGTGCGGGTCCCACTCTAGTGACCCTCATAGGATTTTCAATAGCTGATTGTTTCTGGATTGCTTTGGAAGTGGACTGCCACATCATTATTCTGTTTTGTGGTGATGTGACTCAAACCCTGGTCCTCACAGAGTGCAGAGCAACACTCTACCAACTGAGCTAAACCCCAGCCCCAAATTGTAGCAACCTTCATAGGGTTTTAAATGGCTGATTTTTTTTTTTGAGATTGTTTCCTGAGTTGGTTGCATCATCGTTCTCTCATATTTGTGGTGCTGGGGACCAAACACAGTTCCTCAGAAAGTGGAGAGCAGCACTCTCCCAAATGAGCTAAACCTCTCAATCAGAATGTCAACTAAATTATGAGTCAGAAACAACTCAACAGTACCTAACAACAACAATATTTTCCTAGTTGAAGCACACAATTAAACAAATATACTTATTTTTTTCTGATACTTCTAAATTATATGACCTTTCTTTTTTAAAGTCTCCCTCCTTTTATCAATATAAACAAATTATGTATAACAAAGCAGAATGCACAAACTCTAATGTCTGCATGCATCCTCAGTGTGGTTTAAGTATAATTATGAATATGTCCCTTTTATTACACTTCAAGATAAGTTTGTTTTAACTAGGTGTCATGGCAAACAACTGTTACCCAGCAACTTGAGAGGCTGAGGCAGGAGGATAGTGAGTTTGAACACAGAGAAGGCCTACACAACTTAGTAATGCTTTGATTAAAAACAATAACAAAAACTTTTATTTTATAAATTTATAGGACCTTCTGCCCTATTATATATGAAAAAATTTTTTATATTACTTTGGGATTGAACATACTTTGAAAGTGCTCAACCACTGGTCTGTACTCCCAGTACATTTTTTATGATTTTATGATTATACAGGGTTTTACTAAGTTAAACAGGCTGCCTCTGGCCTTGAAATTGCAAACCTCCTTCTTCAGCCTCCCAAGTGATTAGGATTACAAGCATGCCTCACCGTGCCAAGACTTGAAAAGTTTTATAACTTATTTTATTTTTTCTAGATTCACTGATGATTATATTGAATGATAATTTATAAGCCCTGAGGAAATCTATGCCATGCATACAGTAGCAATCTCTCTATAGCACATCATAGAAATCTATAAGAATTTTTTTTATAACATCTTTCCTTTAATACCCAATGTGATTTCACTGGACAACATTGTTTTGGATAGTTGATATTCCCTGTAAATTTTGAAGGTTAATGTGTGTGTTATTGATAGAACATGTCATGAGAAGTATTAAAAAATTTATTGAACATGCTGGGCATGGTGGTGCATGCCTGTAATCCCAGCACTTAAGAGGTGGCGGAAGGAAGATCATGTGTTCAAAGCCAGGCTGGGCTACATAAGGAGATCCTATCTCAAAAAATACCCCCACACATCTGTCAGTTTGCCGCACTGTGGGGGCTTGTGTGTTGCGATGAGGCTGAGAGCTCTGCCAATGTAACCTCAGATATGAGCAAGGTTACCCATGGTGGGCAGGTTTTCAGCTGAGCTTCCAGACTAAGACAGACTAGGGAGTAGGACCTGGCAAACCACTCCCAAAACAGCTAGCCATAGAAAACCCTATGAATAGCAAAGAAACACTGTCATATGTAGTGCTAGAAAATGAGCCTCCCAGGTTGGAAGGCACTCAAAAGACTACTGGCGGAGAGTTGCCTCCTCAAAGTATAGTGTACCCTGGTGACAGAAATGGAGTAAAGCCTCAGGGTGCTCAACTTGCTGATGTGGCATGACTCAAAATGAGGAGAAAAAAACTGTAAACATCCATTAATAGTTGGAACATGGAATATATGTACTATGAATCTAGGAAAATTAGAAATCATTAAAAGAGAAATTGAGCACATAAACATTGACATTCTAGGCATCAATGAGCTGAAATGGACCGGCATAGGTCATTTTGAGTCAGACAATCATATGGTCTACTATGCTGGGAATGATAAACTAAAGAGAAATGGGGTTGCATTCATCCTCAAAAAAGACATTTCAAGATCTGTCATGAAATACAATGTTGTCAGTGATAGAATAATATCTATACACCTATAAGGAAGGTCAGTTAATATGACTATTATTCAAATTTTAGCACCCACGACTCAGGCCACAAATGAAGAAAGGGAAGACTTCTATCAACTTCTGCAATCTGAAATAGATCAAACATGCAATCAAGACATATTGATAATCACTGGCGACTGAAATGCAAATGTTGGAAACAAAGAAGAAGACTCGGTAGTTGGAAAATATGGTCTCTGTGACCAAAACGAAGCTGAAGATTGCATGACGGAATTTTGTCAGACCAATGACCTTTTCATTGCAAATACATTTTTTCAACATCATAAACGGAGACTATACACATGGACTTCATCAGATGGAACACACAGGAATCAAATTGACTACATATGTGGAAAGAGACGATGGAAAAGCTCTATACAAAAATGTCAAAACAAGACCAGCTGCTGACTGTGGATCCGACCATCAACTTCACATATGCCAGTTCAAACTGAAGGTGAAGAAAATTAGAATAAGTATACGAGAGCCATGGTATGACCTTGAGTATATCCCACCTGAGTTCAGAGACCACCTCAAAAACAGGTTTAATGCATTAGACACAAATGATAGGACACCAGAAGAGTTGTGGCATGACATAAAAGATATCATTCAAGAAGGAAGCAAAAAGTTCTTAAAAAGACAAGAAAAAAAGGAAAAGATCAAATTTCATGTCAAAAGAGACAGTAGAACTTGCCCATGAATGTTGAGCAGCTAAAGCAAAAGGAAGACATGATGAAGTTAAGGAACTAAACAGAAGATTTCAGAAGGCAGCTCAAGAAGACAAAAACAAATATTATAACGACATGTGCAAGGAGCTGGAGACAGAATATCAAAAGGGAAGAACACGCTCTGTGTTTCTCAAGCTTAAGGAAGTGAAGAAAAAATTCAAGCCTCGAGTGGCAGTAGTGAAAGATTCTACAGGGGAAATATTAAATGATGCAGGAAACATCAAAAGAAAATGGGAAGAATACACAGAGTCATTATACAAGAAAGAATTGGTAGATGACCAACTATTCCAGGAGGTTGCATATGAAGAGGAACCAATGGTATTGAAGGACAAAGTGGAAGCTGCCTTGAAAAAACTGACAAAACACAAGGCTCCAGGAATTGATGGGATACCAATAGAGATGTTTCAACAAACAGATGCAGCACTGGAGGTGTTCACATGTTTATGCCAACAGATTTGGAAAACAGCTACTTGGCCAACTGACTGGAAGAGATCCATATTTGTGCCTATTCCCAAAAAAGGGGATCCAACTGAATGTGCAAACTATCGGACAATATCATTAATATCGCACACCAGCAAAATTCTACTAAAGATCATTCAGAAGCGACTGCAGGAGAATATAGACGGGGAATGACCGGAAAATCAAGAGGGATTCAGAAGAGGCTGGGGAACCAGGGACATCATTGTTGTTGTCAAGTGGATATTAGCTGAAAGCAGAGAATATCAGAAATATGTCTATCTATGTTTTATTGACTATGCAAAAGCATTTGATTGTGTGGATCATAACAAATTATGGATAACACTTTGGAAAATGGGAATATCAGAACACCTAATTGTGTTCATGAAAAATCTGTACATGAACCAGGAGGCAATTGTTCAAATAGAACAAGGAAACACTGAGTGGTTTAAATTTGAGAAAGGTGTGCATCAGGGCTGTATACTTTCACCCTATCTCTTCAATTTATACACTGAGAAAATAATCCAAGAAGTTGGACTTTATGAGGAAGAATGCAGCATCAAGATTGGAGGAAGATTCATTAACAACCTGTGTTATGCAGATGACACAACTCTGCTTGCTGAAAGTGAAGAGGATTTAAAACATTTACTGATGAAGATCAAAGAACATATCCTTCAATATGGGTTACGACTAAACATCAACAAAACAAAAATCCTTACAACTGGGTCAGCACGCAACTTCACATTAAATGGAGAAAAGATTGAGGTTGTCCAAGAGTTTGCTTTGCTTGGCTCTATAATCAACACCCGTGGAAGCAGCAGTCAAGAAATCCAAAGACGCATTGCTCTAGGAAAAGCTGTGTCAAAAGATCTCTTTAGAGTATTGAAAGGCAAAGATGTCACATTGAAGACGAAGGTGCGTCTGACTCATGCTATGGTATATTCAGTGGCATCATATGGTTGTGAAAGCTGGACATTGAACAAGAGAGACAGAAAAAGAATTGATGCTTTTGAATTGTGGTGCTGGAGACATCTATTGAGTATACCATGTACTGCCAAAAGAACCAACGAATCTGTCCTAGAAGAAGTGCAATCAGAGTGCTCCTTGGAAGGAAGAATGGCCAGACTGCGTCTTACATATTTCAGACATGTAGTCAGGAGAGATCAATCCCTGGAGAAGGACATCATGTTTGGGAGAGTGGCAGGTCAATGCAAAAGAGGAAAACCCTCCACCAGGTGGATTGACACAGTGTCTGCAGCAATGGGCTTAAACATAAATAAGATGGTTTGCCTGGCACAGAATTGGCAAGTGTTTTGATCTGCTGTACATAGGGTTGCTAGGAGTCGGACTTGACTAGATGGCACCTAACAACAACAACATCTCAAAAAATAAAACACAATAATACAAAATAGAGCAAAAACAAATAAATAGGAAATTATACTGAATTTTTTTCATTTTTGAAAACTGAGAGTCACCAGTAGTAATTTCTAGTATCTTCCATGATGCTGTTTTGCAATGCTTTCAGAGGATATTGAAAGATTCTTGCCTCAAATATTCATTCCTTTCAATGCTGCAGACCATCTGAACTCTTGCAAAAGTTTTTCCTTTAGATTCATTAAGATTTCAGTTTTTCTCTGTGACTTGTGAGAATTGCAGCTTTGTTTTTTAAGAATGCTGATAGTTGCAATCTGTATTGACATTTATTTTTTTGCTTTCCTTTGTTTTCTTGTAAATTTTCACTATAATTTTTTGTTCCCTTTTAATCTTGAATTTAATAGAAAAATTTTGTGAGTGAATTGCTGAGTGTTGAAGAAAGGTGGGTGATGCTCATGTTATGAAGAAGTTCTAGAAATGTAAATTCTATAAAATCATCAGTTGTGATTTTACTCCCTTTGCTACTTATACCTTTTAACTTGTTTTGATTTTCTCACCTTACTATAGGCCACATTTCACAATTCGACACTGCTTTGATTTGCAAATGTTCTTGCTCATGCATCCAAGACTGTATACCAGTGCTTTGCCCTGTAAATTCTGACAAACATACTGCTCCAATACATTTCTCCTGGAATTTGAAGCCAAGGTTTTCCACTCACTGTGTGATCAAAGCAAACTTTCTTTTTGCCTCCGTTTCCCAAATCCCTAAACTGGAAATGATGAGCATGGTTACATAAACTACTTTTCCTGAGGAAGGTAAAGGGCACATCTATTTACCCCACACAGAAGGGGTACAGACAGACCAAAGAAAGGATTGTGTCAAGTAAAACTTGGTGAGCCAAGTTGTTAGGGTTGTTGACAGGTATATCCATGACTGGGCAGCTACCCCACTGGGAAAAATTGCTACAGGGATTCCCTTCCCAATCATCGATTTCCTCCTATATAGTGGTGACTGTCAATTGGAACTTTACAATTATAGCCCCAACTACAGCTAAATAGTTAAGCCTGTTTTGTAGCTATCACTATGGGCCAAGTTCTCCCAGTGGTCACGTCCAGCCAGGAGGAATCTATCACATTACAGGATAATTTTAATTAACATGCATTGTTGCTAGATTGTTTCCAGGTTAAAAAAGTTAATCATGATCATGAGTTAGAACAATGACAAGTTCAGTAAGGACTAGGTAAGTGTTACTTTTCATGAATAATTCCACATTTACCATTTACCCTTCAAATCTAATTTCCTGCACATTGTCAGTCACCTAAATATTTGTATTGTTAGAGAGTTATATTAGTGGATACTTTCTCTTCACTGTCTGTACTCTTCCTAGGCAACTTTATGAAGTCTCAGGAATTTAAACCCTAACTGTGTATTCATGACACTCAATGTTATTTTTAATACATACTACCATAATTTACAGGCTGGAGTTTGGCTCAGTTGGTAGAATACTGCTCTGCACTCTCTGAGGCTCTGGGTTTGATCCCCAACACCACAAAAATGGGAGAAGGACATGGCAACCCATTCCTGATGAAATCCCAAAACAATTAGCCACTGATAATCCTATGAATAGCAGAGAAGCACTGACATAGTGCCAGGAATGGCACAGTGTCCGGGAGTGTTTCATTCTGTTGTACATAAGGTCACTATGAGTTGGACCTGATTCCACAGCACCTGACAACAACAACCATGGTTTGTGGAAGAGGATTATCTTCTGTCTATTCAAGGATCTTCTTTTTCCTCCACTTCATGCTCTTCTCCCTAAAATAGGCAACAATTCATTTATGTTAAACATGTACTTTGTGTTCTACAAAGTGTTTTGTGTTAAGTATTTCAAGTAAGTTTTATTGTGCTATTCATCTCATTGCTTCTTACTTTCTAAATCTCTAGTATTAAAGTATTTCTGTATTTTAAGAGCAAATTCTGAAATTTCTAGTATGAAAGTATTTCTATGTTTTATGAGCAATATTTACTGCTCTGTGCACATGTAGTTCCTTCCTTCTAATGTCTCCAGTGTGTGTATTTACCACTTATATTCACCACATTTGTTGTTGTTAAGTGCCGTTGAGTCGTGTCTGTCTCCTAGCAACACTCATAGAGTTTTCATAGGCTGATTGTTTCACTTTCTATTCCAGTGACAAATATCCACTATTTCTTTAACTCACAGACCACCTTAGTAAACCTACATGTGTATGTCTTTTGTAGAGAATTTATTTAATATGTTTGAGAAAGGAACTGCTGAGATTTTGCCCCTCAAATGTGTCTAAACCATTTCCATGCACATAGTATCTGGCAGTATTCCGCTTTTCAAGTTTTGGCAATCTGATAGCTATAAACTTGTACTTGCTTTTATGTTACATTTTCTGGTTGCTGAAGATTTTTGAGAATTTCTGTATGTGCTTCTATGTCTTCTTATGAGATATAATAAAATTGCTGAAAATATGAAATTAAGCTATTAAGGAAAAGGAAATACTCCAGAATGTTTGATGATTTGAACTTTGGCACAAAACATTTAATAATATTTAGTTAGTTAAAAAAGAAATATAAATTGAAAATGTTTCTGAAATTCTCTTGGAAGTACTCACAAAAATATCTCATATCCAAATGTCCCAATTCCCAACGGGAAAATATGACTATTTCCACAGAAGATGGATATAAGTCTAGACCTTATCTGTAGCCTAATTTCCATTACTCTTCCTCCTGAATAGTTCAATAGTGCAGTTCTAGAAATAAATATTCCCTCCAACCTGACAACTTAGACAGTATTTCTAACTTCTACTGTGAAACAGAATTTGTTTCTCAGTAACTTTTTTTAATCAGCTACAAAAAGTGAAATCTTAAGCACTATTCATTTTTACATGAAAATAGTTCATGAGACACTGAAAAAAGGAAACTAATAAGGGAAAGTATGGTCTGAAAGAAACTAAACACTGGAAGTAGTGACATAAATGCAAAAGAATAGGCAAATAAAAGATATTGCTGTTCCTATAAATTATTTCCTTTTTTCCCTTTCTATTCACTTTACACTGATTTTGATTATCTTTTTTCCCTAACTTTATTTTATTATCTTTTTGAAATAGTTCCCATTCTGTGCCAGGGGGGCTTAGCAATAACAGAAATACATGGAATAAAATTTATCTTAGCTTTCAATTCAGACTCAAGTATCTAAACAAATCAATTTTTCCCTAACATGCATTATCTTTATAAATTTATAATACATGCAGTGCTTTCTCAACTCATACAATAGCCAAATTTTTTTCTTTTCTCTGTCAATTTTAACTTCCCAGGTGTTCCTACAGCTGTAGCACTGTGACATCCAATCCCGTCAGATCTCAGAAGCTAAGCAGGGTCGGGCCTGTTTAGTACTTGAATGGGAGACCTTGTGCGAATACCAGGCTATAGGCTTGGGAGGAGGACCTGCCAAACCATTCCCAAAGCACAATCAATCATTGAAAACCCTATGAATAGCAGAGAAGCATAACAAGAGTGTTTTGCCTGTTGTACATAGAGTTGCTATGAGTTGGATACTGACTCTGCAGCACCTAACAACAAAGTGAGCTCATTAAAGCTTTATGGTCTTATATATCCTCAATATGCTGAATATTCTTAAATTTATATCTTTAGTCCCAACTGGTTCTTGGGTCTTCAGAGTTACACATCCAGCTGATAATTCCACATACTTTCATACATAACTGACTTCTCAATTGTAAAACATAGAACAAAAATCTTGATTTTCCCTCTGAAACTCTGAACATCGTCCAGTCTTCAGCATTTCAAATATTGGCAACATTACCAAGAATTTTCTGAGACAAAAATTCTAAGGGTCATCCTTAATTTTTCACTTTTCCTCATTCAATTCTTGGACCTTATGCTACACTCATGAATGCAATGAGGGACCAGGGAAAAATATTCTGGGAGAGAGAACACCAACTGCATAGGCAAAGTTTATCTGTTAAAATATTTTGCTTACCAGAAATTATAGCACCTGTTACAAAGTGCCCACAAAATTGTTTTTTAATGGATTAGTCCATCAATCAGATATAATTGTAGGAAGCAGTTTTCACAACCCCTTTAAGACTAAAACTCAAGTTAATTTGGTGCATAGTTTAGTTCTAGTTTAATGTTAAACAAGTGCTCTCTAGTTTTATTAACTAGGTATACACAGGCTTCTTCATGAGAAGAACTATGTTGCTCATTCTAATATGTCCTCTTGGGTGAATATCTTCCTTTAACATACTAAGTGCTCAATACATGTGATTTTTTATTTGTAATTAATTAATTAATTAATTAATCATGGTACTGAGAATTGACCCCAGGACCTCCTGCTTGCATGCTTTGCAAGTGCTGGACCCCTGAGCTGCACCTCCAGCCCTTTATTTTTTTATTAGTATTTTTTTTTTACATTTTGAGACAGAGTCTCTCTAATTTGCCCAGACTGCCTTTGGTCTTGAAGCTGCGATCCTTCTGCCTCTGCCTCCCAAGTCACTGGGATTGCAAGCATATTTCGAGGCACCCTGGGCTCAATAAGTTGTTATTGAAAGAAATTAATGGTCCAATGAATTAGATTTAGATATATTTAAAATTTTGCTCATAGTTGTACTTTTGTTTTAAATAATTGGAGAAATTATTGTAATCAACAAAAAGAATCCTGGAATTCTACAACTGAAAAGGATTTTAGGATTATATAATTCAAAATCTTCACATACAAAATGATAAGAGTTTCACAGGCCATCTTTCTTTTCCAAGTATTCATATTATCACAGTGAGAAGAAATCTCATTGCCTTATTATTAGGCAAGAATTCATGCCAATATTATGCAAAATGTTAATTTTTTGCCAAAGTCTAAAACAAAGATATATGAATATTCAGGAACTTCTGAATATTGGAAAATAAAGGTCAGTTGTACCACATAAGCTTTAGGAGAGTAGGTATTTGATGCTACTAAAAGATGATAATTGTTTGAAATTATTATTGGCTGTATTTATTATATAGAAAATGATTACAAGAGATAAAAATGTATATAAAAGTGAGCATCTGGGAGCATAGTAATGAGTGTTAGCTGAAAATAGATGAATGCTTCATTGACCAAAATGATTCATTTTCATAGTGTGTACTAAAATACATGATAGTATCAATAAAGGAAGATCATTAAACAACATATAATAAAAGATCTAAACCATCAAATCAGGGCAATTAGTTAGAATATAAGATATAGCTTTTGGAGTTAATTATTATTTTTTTATATGCATACTTATGAATAGCAGGAAAAAGCTGGAGAAGGGCATCATATTGTTTTCAATAGGGTAATCTTCCGGTCATTTGTCTGCCTAGATGTCATTCCTTCCAAACTGCATCCAGTTTTCCCCTCTCAAAACAATATTGTCAATATATATCATACCATATCTAGTGCCAAAGAAAAACAACATGATTCTCTGGAATGCAAAAATTGAAATACATAGAAAACAATGACTGTTTAAATGGGGGAAAATGACCAGTGTTCCTGGGTCTGCTGATTTCTTCAGCAATTACTTGCAAGTGGAATAATATGAAGGAAACATTGATATGTTTTTATTTTTTGTATTTTCCTGAAGGTGGAAGTTTTCCAATCAAAGAAAGACTTGGGGCTGAGATTGAGATTATGAGGGATTTGGATCATCACCATAAAAGTATGAAATGAGAAAATATTAATAATATGTAATATTTAACATTCTGTTTAGGACTTTGTTACCAAGCAATATGGTTGAAAGATAGGCTTTGTAGAGAACAAGCTAGAATAAGAGTTTTTTAATAGGCTTTAAGTAATAGGAATCAATAGGGAACTCATATGGTAGTATTTTTAGTAATGAGGAAAGATAGACAGATAGACAGACAGGCAGATAGATACACAGACTTTTGGCATAGGAAGGTGACTGAAGGTTAAAACACAAAGAGTGACTTCTGTTCCTTACTGCATTACTGGGAAAGGAGCTGCAGGTGGAGATTGGAGTGCCACTTACATTATGATTTCCCTCTTTCTGGCCATAAGATTTATAAGAAAAAGATATCTTAGGTAGATTAAATGTAAGGTGGACATAAGAAGTTCTTGCTCATGTTCATTTGCATGTGGATTCTACAGAAAGAGTACATCATAGGCTGCTTCTACACCAAATTTGGTCTTTGACCATGTTAAAGTTGACAAAGAAGCATGATTTAGCAAAGAAAAAGCTGAATTTTCATACTTTCAGGTTTTGGAGGGTACCTGAGTTTAGTTAGTAGGCCATGGGCTCATAGGAAGGAATGAAGCAAATCTGCAGCAGAGACTTGGAAAATCAGCCAAACCAGGGTTTTGGAATAGAGTGTAACCGTTCTCAAACAAGGTAAAATGCTATTATGACAAAGGTGAGGGAGGTTGAATGAGGATATGTATTGTGCTGTGTTGTGGGGTGATTCCACATGGTATTTCTACATGTCTTGTAACTGTCTGTGTCTTGGATTGTATTTTTGGATGTTTACATGGCAGATAGCTTGGAAGGCTAGAGATAGTGTCTTTGGATTTTTTTCCCATTGAATATAATAAAAATGGAGATTGTCTCCTTCCCTTGTTGACTTTTTTCCCAGGTTTATGAAAAGCTCTGTCTTCATAGGGGAAGATTGAAAATTAATGGATCTCTTATAAAATTGGAGATTTTTCTAAGCTCAGAGCACATTAGTTATGAAACAGACCATCATGTGCATAAATAAAACTGACCACATTTACATTGCTCCATGAGCTTAGAAGGTGAAAAGATCAGATGCAAACACGATGTTCATGCTGCTTGATTTTCCTAAAGTAAAACTCTATCTAAATCCATTTGAGCTTAGTGTTTTCTTAGCCATTGAAACTATGGAGGTATTATGAGTTGACCTAGAAACTACCTGTATCTTAAGGACTACTGTACTATTTGGCACTAGCCAGGAAAAAAGACCATAGCTGAAAATACAGCAGCTTCAAAATTTACCTAAAAATGCCAGTACAACAAGGAGCAATCATATAGACCTGAGATATTATGGAGACAAAAGAATCAGTACCTTGTTCTGATACCATGTGCTGTTATTGTTAAATCTTTCTTGAATAATGTTACGTGGCAGTTATTAAAAGTTGCTGACAAGGCATAAACTGTTATGTCTGAGAGACTTGAGTTCAAAGGTATGTTCTGAACACTTATTAGCTGACTACCGTTAATAAGTTGCTTGACATCCTGTTGACTCAACTGGTCTCATTTGTGAGATGGGGTTAAATAACACGTAAAGTACAGAGTTATTGTGTAAAGCATTTTTTTTCAAAATGATACTTGAATACTAGCTTTAGAGATACTCTTTAAAATTTCTCAATTAAAAGTATAGTGATTTAAATTTTATTTATAAATTATTAAGCTTTTGTTAACTTAGCAAAGATTGTGTTGAACATGTTAAATTAAGCAATTTTCAAGGGTTTATGATTAATCTTTACTATAGTCCTATGAAATTCCAAAGCTGTCAGCCATTGAAAACTCTGTGAAAGTCACTATGAATCAGATATGACTCAACAGCACCTAACAACAACAACAACAACAATATAACCCTATGAGGCAGATGTTCTTAACTCCCATCTTATGAATGAGAAAACCAAGTCTCTCAGAGGTCAAATAACTTGCCACATGTTATCCAGCTAACAACCTTGAGAGTTGAGTTGAAGTACACCTCTCTGGGCTGCGAAGTGTATGCTATCTCCTCTGTACTTTTGCCACACTACAATATTAGGAAAAGGTTATGAAAATGAGAAAAAAAATTACTAAAAATCTCACTGAACTATCACAGTGATCATTAGTACTTTTAATATTTTGACAAATATATGAAATTTTTCAATTATTATTCCTTGAAAGTTATTTTCCCTCATAAAATATCTATTCAGTTAAATATATATTAGGTCAAATACTTATTATTGACATAAGACTATTTTATCAAGTATTATATTTAATTTTTTTCATTATGTGCTTCACATAGTGTTTTCATTGTGGAAGACATTACTGGCATTTAATCAGG
>VMDO01018832.1:0-10036 GCA_007922755.1 Pedetes capensis
CACGAAATATTTTCATAAACATGGAATTTTATGATATACTCTACCTACAATATATAGAACAATTTCTACATAGGGGAGGAAGTGAATAAAAAATATATAAACAGCAAGTATATAAGTGAAGAAATAAATGAAGGGAATTTTGTATGTGCATAATTACTGTATAGACTTTGTTTTATGTGCTTCTAAATGCTGCTTAGAGGTAGGCACAGTGGGAAGTAATAAAAAATGCTGCATAAAGTAATCATGTATCAGCAGATGGAATATTTTGATGATTAAGTAAATACCTGGCAACCCATTTACACATTTAAAGCATAGCTAAAACCAGTTCACTTACTTCAATGATCTTTTATCTTAAAATGAGCACTTGTTGTATTGCAAGTCTGTTTAGATGATTTTCCAACTATAATAAGAACTAAAGACTTATCAATAAACAAATCACAGTAATGCACTCGGTAGTCCTTTTGTAATTAAATATAAAAGGGTATTAGCTACTTAATGTAATCTTCAAACAATAACATTTTGGCAGCTTTTCTGATGTTCCTGCCAGGCATCCATGGAAACCACTTAGTTGCATAGAAAGTATGCGATCCCTAACAGGAAACTGACAGGCCTATGTCTTCTCTCATATAAAATAATTTCATGTCTGTAGCCTTAATTGGCTCCTTTCAACTTAGCTGGGTGACCGGAAACGTCCTCTGAAAACAGCCAGCAGAGGACAAGGTTTCCGTTTGCGACCTGCCCTTCCCTGTGCTGACCCCTCTTCTTGAGCATGTCCAGTCTTCCTGCCTTTTGATCCCACACAATTTGGTCACCCAATCTGATACTCACTATCAGTGACTGCACAGAACCTGCCCAATGTCCTCTGCATTTTAGAAAGGCTCCTGAAAAGCATGTTGTTGTTGTTAGGTGCAGTCGAGACTATGCAACAGGGAAAACACTATTGTCACTGCTTCTCTGCTGTTCATAGGGTTTTCAATGGTGGATTGATTTTTGGGAGTGGGTTGCCAGGTCCTTCTCCTGAAAAGCATGTAGCACTTTTCAAGTACCCTAAAGTGAGGAGCAAGCAAGGAGGCGGCAGAGTTCTGACCTTAGAAGCCTTCCTGATGCTTGTGGTCCCAGCAGTACAGGAGCAGGAACAGGATTGAATCAAGTGTGCTTAGGTGCCTTTGAGGGGGGTCCGATTCTTACTGACCCTCATAGGGTTTAAGATAGCTGATTATTCTGGGATTGTCTTGGGAATGGGCTATCATGTCTTTCTTCCATTTTTGTGGTGTTGGGGATCAAACTCATGGCCTCAGAGAGTGCAGAGCCCCACTCTACCAACTAAACTACACTCCAGTCCCTGAATGAAGTGTTATTGTGCTGTTGTTAGGTGCCATTGAGCCGGTACCCAACTCATAGCAACCCTCATAGGGTTTTCAATGGCTGACTGTTTTGGGATTGCCTTGGAAGTGGATTGCCAGATCCTTCTCCCATTTTTGCGGTGCTGGGAATTGAACTCGGGACCTCAGAGACTGCAGCGCAGCGCTCTACCAACTGAGCTAAATCCCAGCCCGAATGAAGTGTGGATGTACAAAAAAATCAAACCACCACCCACCCAATGAGTGGAGAAAAGGTAACATACTCAATGGTTCACATCCTTTGTACTGTCCTCCTGACTACCCAGGGTCTGAGATTAGCAGAGCTGGGTGTTTTGAGTTCTGAAACACCACAGAGGAAAGCAGAGATTTCTGATTAAAGACTTTTTTTTCTCTTTTTTTTTCTTTTCTTTTTTTTTGTGTGTGTGTATGGTACTGGGGGTTGAACCCAGGGCCTTGCACTTGCATGCTCTGCAAGTGCTAGATCACTGAGCTGTACCCTCTGCCCATTATTTTACTTTTTGAGACAGGGTCTCACTAAATCACACAGACTGCCTCTGGTCTTGAACTTGCGATCCTCCTGCCTCCACGTCGGGAGCCTCTGGGATTACAGGCATTTGGCAACATGCCTAGCTCAAAGACTTCGTTTCTTATAGCCCGTAAATAATGTAGCATCTTATACTAGAGATTATTAGACTAGATATTCCAAAAAGAGATTCTTAAGTAACATGGGCATTACCCATAAATTAGTAATATTTCACCGAATCTAATGATGGACATGCCCTCACGTGTCTGTCAGCTCATCATGGTGTGGAAGCTTGCATATTTCTGTGAGGGGAAAAGCTATGCCACCAGTATTTCAGATACCAGCAGGGCCACTCATGGTGGACAGGTTTCAGCTGAGCTTCTAGACAAAGACAGACTAGAGAGAAGGAACTGGCAGCTCACTCCCGAAATAATTAGCCTCTGAAAACCCTATGAACAGCAGAGAAGCACTGTCAAATATAGTGCTGGAAAATGAGCCCCCCAAGCTGGAAGGCATTCAACAGATGACGAGAAAAGAATTGCCTCCTCAAACTAGAGTTGACCTTAGTGAGGGAATGGAGTAAAGTCCCTGGAACCTCCATTGCTGAGGTGGCAGGGCTCCAAATAAAAAGAAACATGTTGTTGTTAGGTGCCATCAAGTTGGTATCCGACTCACAGCGACCCTACATACAAGAGAGGAAACACCATTGTCTGTGCTTCTCTGCTGTTTGTAGGGTTTTCAATGGCAGATTGATTTTTGGGGAGTGGGTTGCCAGGTCCATCTCCCAAGCCTACAGCAACTGGTGTTCCCAAGTGATCTCCCATCCAAGTACTAACCAAGCCTGACCCTGCTTAGCTTCTGAGATCTGATGGGATCAGATACCACATGGCTACGGCTGCAGGCATGAGAAGAAACACAGTGGCTGCAATAATGGGCGCCATGCTGGATAGTGCTTGCTTCTGCTGTACTTAAGAGTCGGATCTGACTTGATGGACCTAACAACAACAACAATGGACATATGAACAGGTTCAGATTTAAAATGTAATTTGTAATTTAAGATTTCCTTCCATAAGTAATTGTTAAATGGCAGTGTTCCTGTCTTATTGCAATTTTTCTCTACAGAACGGAAGGCTAGAGAATGGAATGAGGAACGAGTGCCCCAAGTCTTTGACAACAGTGAGCTGAAACCCTTCTGTACCCCAGCATGCTGCGAGGGCCACACCTGGAGCAGTTGGCGATCTCCATGCTGGGCCCCTCGCACTGCCAGCCGCCACACTGTGGGGCTGGGCTGTCGCAGGAGCGGGACCGACACAGGCAGGATCCCACGGCACTGCCATCAGTGTGTGAGCAGGGTGTCCACGGAGACCACGCTCCAAAGTTCCCGTCCACGGTGAGGTTCTTGGTCTGGAAGGCAGATGCAAGCAAGGGGGTCAGAAAGGGTAAGCTTTAAGTAACATAGGCATTACATGTTGTACATTACATGTTGTATATACATGATGTATTGACATGTTTATGTCAATACATAAAAATAAAAAAGCAGAGCGATGATGAGCACTCTCTTTAAAGGCCCTTCACAATATTTTAAAAATTAAGAGTTAGCCAGAAACGTATTTGAAAGGAAAGCAGCATCGGTCTTTGTTGGAGATGGTGGGGGTGCAGGAGGAGGGAGGAAATAGAGGGAAAAGGAGGAAAAAGAGAAGGAAGAGCAGAAGAAGAGGAGGAAGAAAAGGAGGAAAATGGAAAAAAGGAGAAAAAAGGGAGAGAGGAGAAGGAGTGAAGAATGCTAAGGGCTTGGCAATGGCGTTTTGACAAAACTGTTCACTAATATGGGAACTCTAAGGAACAAGGAGAATTGGCGTGGAAACTTGTATACAAATCTGTCCCATGTTGGTGTGCACTTAAAAAAATGAAACATCAGTGAGGCAGTTCTTGAAACTTGGCTTGGATCAAATGTCATCTCAAAGCGACAATATTTGGTTGGAAACACACTCCAGTTCCTGGATATATTCGAGTGCCAAAACATATTCAAGATAACTAGATCTTGATAACTAGATGAACTAGCTAGCGGTTGTCAGGCATTTCCCAGTCAAAACTACGCTGTAACTACCCTGTAGGAGTCCACAGCTGGGGAGGAAGCACTGGGCACCGCCATTACTGTGTGGAGCATTCACTGAGGGTCATGACCAGTGCTGTGGCTGCCGAACAGGGGACACTCAACAAGCTCATGGGGTCTGGGAAAAACAAGGAGCCTGTGTGGAGTCCCAAAGAATAAAGGAGGGCCAGGCTAAGGAGTTGGCTTGGATGCTGGAGGCTGGGGGCAGCTTGACTGGTGACAAAGAGGAGTGAATGTCCCAGTGGCTGGGGTAACCCCAGGCCGTTCTCAGTCTCTAGGAGATGGGCAGGTGGTTTAGAGAAGGCACATCCGGGATGGATGGAAGAGTAGAATTGCAAGACAGGGTCAGCATGGGGAGGCCCAGAGGATGTGGTGCTGTATGATCTCTGGGGTCACCGGAGTCAGGAGGGTACTCGCTGGCATCGCCTGGCACAAGGTAACTTGATGTGGTGTGATGAGGGCATTAGCATGAGCTTGGGGCTTTGAAGGCTGGCCAGCTTCCTGTCAAATCTGATTGGCCAGTCTCAGGAGCCAGGGAGCACTCCGGAGAACAGAGGCTCAGTGACCAACACTTAGGGCTCCCTGCCACAGGTAGGGATAGCCCCTCTTGAAGGGAGGAGGAAGATGGCCAAAAGTCCAGACCCTGATTTTTACTATGGACATATAAGGGTCTCATAGAAAAATTGCCAAAGAAGTGATCAGATGGTAAGTAAGGTGCATCTTCTCACTTCACCCTCGGCTGACTGCTGTACCCCATCTTCTCGGCCAAAGGTCTCCTCCTGAACAACTCACTACATGTGTAAAACTCACCATCCTCGGGAGAAACAACTCCACGGATGAGACAACTAATTCTTGTGGGGTTACAAACTATGCCTGAACTTCACCATTTCAGGCCCATGCTGATTCCATGTTTGCTGTTGTGTTGTTAGGTGTCATCCAGTCAGGTCTGACTCACAGAGACCCTACACACAACAGAAACAAAGAGGCACTCTACATGACAGTGCTTCTCTGCTATCCTCAGGGTTTTCAATGGCTGATTATTTCAGGAGTTGGCTACCAGATACTTCTCCCAGTTTTACAGTGCTGGGGATTGAATCTAGGGCCAAAAAGTGCACAGAGCAAGCACTCTGCCAACTGAGCTCAACCATGTTTAGTGTGTGAAAATAGAGACAAACTTTACTGTGTGTGGTGGTGGGGGGGTACTAGGGGTTGAACCCAGGGCCTCATGCTTGCATGCTTTGCAGGTGCTGGACCACAGAGCTGCACCCCTAGCCCTTTTTTTTTTTTTTTTTTTTACTTTTTTTGAGACAGGGTCTCAATAAATGATGGCAGACTGCCTCTGGTCTCGAACTTGTGATCCTCCTGCCACTGCCTCCCCAGCCACTGGGATTACAGATGTGCACCACTACGCCTGGCTACAAACTTTACTTTTGATCCATCATTTTCCCCAATACAGCAGGAGATAGTTACCCATTGGTCTTTTTGCGTGTTGGTCTTCTTATACATGGAAGTTGGTTGCCTACTGCGACATTTCCAGTTCTACCCTGCTCCACTTGTAGTCAACATTCCAGTGCTCTAGACTCTCTAAGGTGGGTGAAACTGAATTCTCTACTGTGCCTGGCTATTTCGACAATAGCTATGGCCAGAGGGAGAGAATGAAGGGGCCTCATCTGACAGCAAGTCAGATTCCCCAAGAGGAAAATATCCACATTCTCAAGGTCCCTGTAGGACTCCTGTCTACAGCTCCTTCTGGGACCATCAGGCTCCCCGGAGATCCTCCTGCTTTGGGGGACCATCAAGCCTTGCAAGGCAAGCTTGTTCAAACCACTAACTCAAGAGATTGCCTTGTTAAAGCAACACAGGCATGCTTTGGGGATTTTTCATACTCCTCCTCCACCCTTCTAACCTCCCTCCCTCCTGCCCCTGTCCAAATGACCTTTGTGTATGTAGATAAGGCTCAGCAGTTCCTTTTACTTCGAATTACCAGGCAAATGGCCTGCAGCCATAGCCCTGTGGCATGTAATCCCGTCAGATCTGGGAAGCTAAGCAGGGTCGGGCCTGGTTAGTCCTTGGATGGGAGACTGCCTGGGAACACCAGGTGCTGTAGGCTTGGGAGACAGACCTGGCAACCCACTCCCAAAAATCAATTCACCACTGAAAACCCTATGAACAGCAGAGAAGCACTGATAATAGTGTTTCACCTGTTGTAAGCTGGGTCGCTATAAGTCAGATACAGACTAGATGGCACCTAACAACAACTAGGCCAATGCCGACAAATATTCACGTGCTCTTACAGTCAAACCCCAGCCTGCTGCATAAACACGGCTATTATTGTTTTCACTGTAAAAGGATGAACTCTGCTCCTTCTAGTCCTTCTTGCTAATATTTTTCCTTTACAGTTTTTTTTTTTTTGGGGGGTGGGAGAATACTAGGTGTTGAAACCAGGGCCTCATGCGTGCCAGGCAAGTGCTCTATCACTGAACCACACCCCCAGTCCCTTTTAACTTTTTATTTTAAGATAGGGTCTAAGTTGTGCCAGCTGCTTCTGGCCTTGAACTCATGATCCTTCTGCCTTAGGCTCCCAAGTCTCTGGGATTACACGCAGGCACCAGAGTGCCCAGCTAGTCCTTCCTGTTTCGGACACTAGTCTGTGAGGGTGTAGTTTGTTGGACCTGTCACCATCTTGTGAGCAAGACCATAAGAGATACAGGGAATCAGAGGCCTGCTCCCCCAGCACCCTCTCCAATCTGGCCCCCAAAACCAACATCTCCTGATGTGGCATGAACTGGAAAATATCACCTTTTAAGGTCTTATTCATGGAGAATTCAATTACTGTTAAGTATATGCAGTGCTATAGGATACAACATATTGATGTCATGTTTACAAGAAAAACTAAGTTTCAAAGAAGCTTGTTATTGTGTTAGGTGTTGTTGAGTCTGTGTCTGACCCTATGTACAACAGGTGAAACACTATTGTCAGTACTTCTCTGCTGTTCATAGGGTTTTCAAAATGGCAATTGTTTTTTGGGAGTGGGTTGCTATGTCTTTCTCCCAACCCTACAGCACATGGTGTTCCAGGTAGTCACCCATCCAAGTACTAACCAGGCCCAGCCCTGCTTAGCTTCCGAGATCTGATGGGATCAGATGCCACAGGGCTATGGTTGCTGGCAAAGAAGCTTTAAGACTTGTCAAATAGCATACAACTAGTGATTTGAGGACACATAATTTGAACACTAGTTTGCATCTGCCTTTTTCCCACTCACCTGAGGCTTTTCATCCCAGGCACTGCTGATGTTCGGGCTGGACAGTATTTTGGTGTGGGGGCTGCACTGTGTGCACTATGGAATACTGACTGATACCCACTTATCACACCCCAGTGATGACAACTCAAAATGACCCCAGGTATTACTTGATGTCCCTGGGGGCAATAATCCCCCTGCCATTGTGAATCTGTGTACTACAAGTTCTTTGTTCTTTCCTTTGGTCTGGCCTGAGATAACAGGGTTTTAGGCAAGGAAATGCTATGAATGTTCCCTTTTCAAATACAACAACGGGCAAAAGATGAGCTGATAAGACTGGCTCAGGGAAAAATAGGAACAACGTAAAATAGGTGACAATGAATGAAGAGCAATGAGACAGACAGGATAGTAAGTCATAAAATACTCAAAAGGAAAAGGAGCCGCACTGGTCACACCACTAATGAGAGCTCAGCATCACTGTGATTCTGCAGGGGAAGAAGGTGGCTTCAGTTGTGGGCACAGGCAGGGCAGACTTCCTGGGGCAGGATCTTCAATCCAGCGCCCTTGCAAATGGTTCCATTACATTCAAGAGTCAGAGTAATCTGTCATCCTCAGAGATGCACAAGAACAGTGGGTGAGGGCTCCACAGCACATTTGTTGCTGTTGTTAGGTACTGTCAAGTCGGTGTCTGACTCAGAGCAACCCTATGTACAACAGACGAAGCACTATTGTCAGTGCTTCTCTGCTATTCATAAGGTTTATAATGGCTGATTGATTTTTGGCAGTGGGTTGCTGGGTCCTTCTCCCAAGTCTACATCACCTGGTGTTCCCAAGCAGTCTCCCATCCAAGTACTAACCAGGCCCAATCCTGCTTAGCTTCCCAGATCTGACAGGATCAGACATCACAGTGTTATGGCTGGATTTAGACACATGTTTTGTTTTGATCTTGAATATATTAGTTTGAAAATCTGCCTAAGAGATAGTAATATAAATAATGGTGTGAGTTCTGAGGCTTACCTTTTACAAATAAATAAATATTTTAAAATGTTATCTTAGTTTTCCTTAAAAAGACATCAGAAATAAAGCTATATGGGCTAGAGGTATAGCTTAGTAGTACAGCACTTGTCTAACACACAAGGCCATGGATTCCATCCCTAGAACAGAATAAAGAACAAAAGATAGCCAAAAACACATAAAGAAAGGAAGGAAGAATAGAGAGTAAGCTATCTAAAATAAATTCTCTTTAGTTGTGCTTTCTTCCAGGTTTCTGTCAAGTGACTGTGTAAATACAAAATAATAAACCACAATAAAGCAAACATCATGTATCAATCATATGTGCCAAACACATTTCTATGTATTAATTCCTTGAATCTTCACCACATCACTTGTGTCTACCTACCATTTTACAGATTCAAGGACTGAAGCTCAGACAGGCCAAGAAATGTTATCCAATGCACAATTATGAAGGGATCAGTCCAAACAAGTTGGGTCTAGAACCTGCGACCTCAGCTGGTCATTCTGTAATGTGATTCTTCAGAGCCTTCTTTGATGAGAGTGTCAAAACAATCCGATTTGTAAAACTTTACTCCCCATCTGTATAATGCCTAATTTCTTGATGCCTGGGCATATAATGATTTGCCAGGTGCTAGCTAAGGAAGATCAATTTTTTGCTAATGAGCATTGTCCATAATCCTATGTTTAATTAAATCATATTTAATTCATTCATTCTCACCTAGCCAAGAGTGTAGATGTATTTGGTGTGTACAGAGGTCCCTATTTCACATCTTTGGATTCTCATTGCACTCCAATCATTATTCTCTTACGGGTGAATCAAAGTCTCTTATTTTCTATTTGGACTTCTTTTCAGAATTAACAGATCTTCCTTTATTTATTTTCAAAGTTTTTCTGTACCTTCTGCCAGATATTGCAGTGAAACAGGATATTGGATATCCTCCTCAGGAAGGCTTGTCTCTTGTTATCCTATCAATTTAATATCATGCCTAAGCCTATCTCCACAAATGAATTACAAGGGAAGTTGGCACCTCCAAGGAGAACAAAGCTGGATCCCATATGGCTTCTGACGGGGTGGGTGAACCGGCAATCTTTACTTAATTCTCTGGGTCCCAGTTCTTTCAGCAATAAAATAGAGGCAATTATGTCCATCTCTAGGCATCATCACAAATATTAAATGAAATAAGCAATTGAAAGCTACCCAACATGACCCTGAGAATATCATCTACATACATCGTTTAACTTAAAAAAAAAAAAAAACTTCTTATCTTACAGTAGATTTCATTGCAAAATACAGAAATAACGCCACTTCTGTTCTCTGAGAATAATATGCAGAGTGACAACTGGGTCACTGGTTCACTTGTTAGCCACTCCTTCAGAGAGATATTGAAATCTAGGAATAGCATTATCCTGAGGATTAAGGGAATATTATATTTAAATACTGGAATCCTTCTCAATGATCCTAGAGCCTTAGCAACCCTTGAGGATCAAGTCTATGGTGCTGCTATCTAGAAGAGGGCTTTGGGTGTGATCATTGCTGAAGTCTCTTTTCTTTCAAGGATGCTAAGTTCACAGTTGCCTGAGAAGAATCAGGAGACCTTTATGTGTTTATTTGGTCCATGCAGTTTGCTAGTTATTGGATGATGGATTTTGGAATAGAGACTCAATCTATGGTATGGTATACTGCTTTTCACATGCCCCTGATGGACATGGATGGTGTTCATGCATAAATAAAGCCCATGCAGATTAAGACTACACTACCCTTGTGAAGCCTGCAGCTATAGCCCTGC
>VMDO01018832.1:10136-41349 GCA_007922755.1 Pedetes capensis
ACCTGGATGGGAGACCGCCTGGGAACACCAGAAGCTGTAGGCTGGGAGAAGGACCTGGCAACCCCCTCCCAAAAATCAATCTGCCATTGAAAACCCTATGAACAGCAGAGAAGCACTGACAATAGTGTTTCCCCTGTTGTACAGAGGGTCACTATGAGTCGGATACCGACTCGACGGCACCTAACAACAACAACAACAACCCTTGTGAAATAACATCACAAGTCATGCGGGGCATATTTATTATTCTTATAGGTCTAGATATGCCAGTATAGGTCTCACTCAAGTACTTCAAATCCCTTAAACTGAGAGTAATGTTTTCAATTACAATTTTATAAGCAAACAAATGTTCTTCAGTATCCCAGTAAATGTTTTCCCTGTCTTTTGGACTATAGAAACCCATAAACATTTGTATCAAGGGATCTTTTGGTGGAAAATAGGTCTTTTTTAAATGCCCAAATCCTTGGGAAGGTTTATTGGAGGTCCCTTCTCCAACTTGAACTCCTAGGGGAGTGGAGGACCTGATCCCCTTCTGGAGTTCAAATGTGTCCCTCCAAAATTCAAGTATTAATAATATGATAGACGGTATTAAGAGTGAGGCCTGTTCGAGGGCTGTTAAGCCGTGATGGTTCCTTCCTCAAGAATGGTATTAGGTTTGGTGTTAGGTGCCCTCATAGGGGCTTGTCAGAAGAGCTGGCACTCTCTTGCCGGTCTATCTTCCCCCTGTTAGACACAGTGAGAAGCCCTCACCAGACAAAATGCTGGTGCTTTGCTCTTGGCCTTCTCAGCCTCCAGACTGTGAGAAATAAATTTCTGTGCTTTATAAATTTCCCAGTCTTCAGGTATTCTTTTGTAGCAGCAAAACCAAGGCAGAGATAAATCACAGCCACTGTGTGAGGTTTGAATGCAACATGCGCCTTGAAGATATCCGCGGTGCTGTCTTTGAGCCAGGATTTGTGAAGATGTGCTTGGTGGGTTCAACACCAGAGGGTCTGAGGTTGACCCACCCTGTCAACATATCTGTATTATTCAGCTCAGTGTAATAGGATCTCCTCCCCTTCATTCAACTTGCCCTTTTACATGGGATGCAAAAAGCTATACTCATTCAAAAACCTTCTACTCATAAAGCTTAATTTCCTTTGGATAAATATATACACATGTGGGTGGGTGGTAAGGAAAGAAAACATATTCAATGATTACAGTATCTTTCTGTGTTCCTTTCTTCTCTTTTTTGGAGTGTGGTACTTTAACATCTCTGAAATCATCTGGTCTTTTTTAATCCATGCAAGATTGCAACATGTGAGAGCAGGGAGGTAGCTCAATGGTGGAGCACTTGATTGGCATGTGTGAGGCCCTGGGTTCAATCCTCACTATTGAAAAAAATAAATCAAAGGAAGTAGATTTGAAAAAAAAGATCAAGTTTCAGCTTTATTTTTAAAGCAGCAGGGTTAGGGTAAGTCCATGTTGCCCTCTGACTTATGCACAGGAAACAACTTTAGTGACAACTCTTTGGTCACTTCTTACATATTGAATCCCTCCATCTTTCTTTTTTACTGTAGTAATACCCAAGACATACATTTGTTAAAAACCAAGTGCATAAGTGTGAATTTCCTTTTACCTAATTAGCATATCTCAGATATTCATTCAAACCATCATGGGTCTGACTGAGATCAATGATCTTATTGTTTTAAAAAACCCTACAACTATCTTCGGACTTTTTTATCATTAAAGATATAGGATCAAAGATCGGCAGGAAAACACATTGATTCCTGTAAAGGACATGTCTGTACTTTGGAGTGAGGTTTCAGATATTATACAGTATGTCTTTACATTCTGCAAAAAATCTTAAGGTGACTACCTTTTGTTCTTAAAGCGCCATTCAGAAATGGCAAGGGGCTTAGCAACCCCAACTATGTTCAAGCCTGCAGCCATAGCCCTGTGGCATCCGATCCCTTCAGATCTTGGAAGCTAAGCAGGGTCGGGCCTGGTTAGCACTTGGATGGGAGACCGCCTGGGAACCCCGGGTGCTGTAGGCTTGGAAGACGGACCCGGCAACCCACTCCCAAAAATCAATCCGCTATTGAAAACCCTATGAACAGAGGAGAAGCACTAACAGTACTGCTTTGCCTGTTGTACGCAGGGTCGCTATGAATTGGATACCAACTCGATGGCACCTAACAACAACAACAACAACAACAACAACCATATTCAAGAGACACAATAGAAAAGTTTCCTTCTAAAAGCAAAGCTATGGAGAACAGAGCCAATCATGTTAAGCTAACCCCATCTGGACACTTTCAGAACGTATGAGCGATGCCATGCCCACAGGAGTTCCTTTGCTGGGAGGCCTCTGGATCCCAGGATAGCAGCTGGAGAAGGGCGTGGGCTTTGCAGCCCTGCCCCCTTCCCCTTCAGTCTGCCTGATTCCTTACCCCTCAGGCTGAAGGAGAGGCTTCATAAGCATATGAACTAGACCATGGCAAGAGCAGATTCCTTGAGGAAGCCTACTGACTGTGCAGGTGCCTCAGGCTGTTCTAATGGATTAGAAAAAGCAAAGATTTGGCACAACTGAACGTGCACCTTTTCTTCTTGCCCCTGGCTTGGAGAGCTGCTCGGAAGTGACAGGCAGAGACCTTTCAAATATGTGGACATTCATAGCTGCTGTTCATGTGCTATGAGAACAGAACAAAGAATTTGTGATGATTGAATGAAGAATTTTGAAGGAAAAAAAAATGATTCCTGTAAGTGTGGACCCAAAGAACAGATGAGCAAAGGAAATTGTGGAATTTGGGGGGTTTTTGTTTTTGTTTTTTGGGACTCAGGGTCTGGCTCTACATACAGGCGAGTTTCTCCTCCTTGCTCAGGGTTCACCGTGGGAATACGCATTAGGCTGTTTTTCCCAGGCCTTCTTGTGACCCTGAGCAGGGTCTACAAGTCCATCCCCCAGGGGATCAAAGTAATATCCTTTAGCTTACTCTTTTCAATCCTTTACTAATGTTAGTTTCTGAAATGATAGCCCCCAAGGGAATGTATGAATGTGGAAGTTCCCATTGTATTAGAGCTACAAGGGATAAGAGTCAACACCAAACTCTGAAGGGAGGAAATTTCAAGAATTAAACAGTGATATTATGCTCTGTGGGCTGGGATTTGGCTCAGTTGGTAGAGCGCTGTGCTGCAGTCTCTGAGGTTCCGAGTTCAATTCCCAGCACCACAAAATGGGAGAAGGACGTGGCAACCTACTCCCAAGGCAATCCTGAAACAGTCAGCCATTGAAAACCCTATGAAGGTCGCTATGAGTCGGACTCAATGGCACCTAACAACAACAACATTATGCTCTGTGATCAAAACACTACTCTTATTTCTTAAGTCATTTCCAATTGACAAAAAGCACATCACAACATCATGGGTGGCTCTACTGCAAGCTAAAGGTGGAGAGAGTTGAGAAAGCACAGCCCGGATTTGCAAGCAGGGTTCCAGTCTGGAAAGGCGTGGCTGCTGGGGCACGTGGTTCAGGATGTGCAGGAGACCTGGCTCCTGGGGGTGGTTTTGAGCCAGAGAGGGAGGCACATACCGGACAGGCAGAGATGCTCTGCTCCCACTGGGTCATACTCAGGCTTTCTTCGAGGCTCGTGCATTTCTTCATCACCGCATCCCAGCCACAGTAAGGATCCTGGGCCCCAATGCAGGCGCTGAGAAACACACAGGAAAGGGTCAGCAGTGAGGCAGCGTGGCCAGCCTGCCCCTCAGGAGTGGGCACCAGACAGATATCAACACCAATGGAATTTATGGAGTCTACACGCTGGGAAATGTGCACATTCCAGTGTCAAATTAACATAATTGCTTGTTGTTGTTGTTAGGTGCTGCCGAGTCAGTATCCGACTCATAGAGACCCTCATAGGGTTTTCAATGGCTGAGTGCTTCAGGATTGCCTTGGGAGTGGATTGCCAGGCCCTTCTCCCATTTTTGCAGTGCTGGGAATTGAACACAGGGCCTCAGAGACTGCAGCGCAGTGCTCTACCCACTGAGCTAAATCCCAGCCCACATAATTGCTTATCTTGGTGGAAATATCTCTATTTTATCTGACATCCAGGGCTGATGACTATTATGTGCCAACAGAAGCATTTTGGTGTCATGAACTGAAGTTAGAATACTGCAATGCTCAAAAAGATACTGTTATCATCAGCATTACCCCCATTGCATTGATTATCATTGTCATCTGCTTAATAACAAGTACCACCTATTGAACACCTATGATAAAACACACTGTAGTATATGTATATCATCTAGATGCTTCACTGTGGTAGGCAGACAGTATTTGCACTTCACCATCATCCTTTCACAATCAGCACAGCACCCTCATCATCATGGTCACTATTGTTATTGTTAAGTACCATCAAGCTGGTATCCTACTCATAGTGACCCTATGTACAACAGGCGAAACACTATTGTCAGTGTTTCTCTGCTATTCATAGGGTTTTCAATGGTGGATTGATTTTTGGGAGTAGGTTGCTGGGTCCTTCTCCCAAGCCTACAGCACCTGGTGTTCCTAGGCGGTCTCCCATCCAAGTACTAACCAGGTCCAACCCTGCTTAGTTTCTGAGATATGATGGGATTGGATGCCACAGTGGTACAGCTGCAAGCTACCTAATAATAATATGTTGTTGTTGGTAGGTGCCATTGAGTCCTGTCCAACTCATAGTGACCCTCATAGGGTTTTCCATGGCTGATTGTTTTGGGATTGCCTTGGGAGTGGGTTGCCATGTCCTTCTCTCATTTTTGTGGTGCTGGGAATTGAACTCGGGACCTCAGAGACTGCAGAGCGTGCTCTACCAACTGAGCTAAATCCCAGCCCACCTAATAATATACCATCCCACTATTCTTGTCAATGATTATAATTCTACCTTACTCCTTTTACTCATGATATCGTCTTCATTTCCTTGATGAGCTAACAGTTACTGAAATTTCTCCTCTAAAACTCAGGCTGCAATGCGCATTTTGGTTCAGGGTTTCCGTGTGAGAAGATCATATGTAAGAGGAGCTGAAGTATTAGGTATTATTAATTTTTCACCAACCATAAATATGGAGATTTTTTTGCATCTCCCTCTGTTTCACACTGGACACTGTCATATTTCTTTTCCAGTTACCTATTTCTAGTAGACGGAACACAGAATTTCCCTGTGGTCTGGTTTTGCTTCTTTAAGTAGTGAGTTAGGGCAGAGCTAAGCTGGTGTGTGTGCACTGACCAGTCCTCCCCGTGTGTTAACTTCTATCTGTCTCCAATTTTGGATGGTCTCTCTCATGGATCTTTGATTTTTCACATAGCCTTTGGAAGGGGATGTTTTTGCATTAAGATTAAGCCTCCTGTGAGTAATATTTCTGTTTGTCATTAAATCTGTTTTCATGAGACACAAACATAAAATTTTATGTAGTAAAATTTGTGGCTATTTTCCTTTTTAGCATCTAAATATCATATGCCATGTTTTTAAAAATCTTGTCATGTTGAAATTTATATGAATGTTTACACTTGATTCCTTTTGATTCTTCTATAATATAATTTTATGTCTATTTATGACCCATACGAAATGTATTTTTTGCTCTTTCTTCTCCTCCTCAGAGACAAAACATTTATGTTGTGCTTGTTAAGTGCTGTCGAGTCAGGTCTGACTCATAGTGACCCTATGTACAAGAGAAGGACACGCTCCCCAATTCTGAGTCAGGCACACAACCTTTTTCACGTGTAGCCCATTGTTGCAGACACTGTGTCAATCCACCTAGGTGAGGGTCTTCCTTTTTTTGTTGACCTACCACTCTCTGAAAAATAATGTCCTTCTCCAAGGATTGGTCCCTCCTGACATGTCCAAAATATATCAGATACTGTCTAGCCATCCTTGACTCCAAGGAGTACTCTGGTTGCACATCTTCAAGGACAGATCTGTTGATTCTTTTGGCAGTCCATGGTATACTCAGAATTCATCTCCAGCACCATAATTCAAAAACATGAATTCTTTTCCTGTCTTCCTTATTCAACATCCACCTTTCACAACCATATAATGCCATTGAAAATACCATGACACAAGTCAGCTGCACTTTTCAATGTGACATCGTCACTTTTCAGCGGTTTAAAGAGGTCCCTTGCAACAGCTTTCCCAGTGCAGTGCGTCTTTTGGGTTCTTGACTACTGTTTTCCTTGTATGTTGATTTTAGAACCAAGTAAAGCAAAGTCTTGGATAACCTCAATCTTTTCTCCAATTATCATGAAGCTGCCTACTGACCCAGTTGTAAGGATTTTTGTTTTGCTGATGATAGGATGCAATTCATAGTGAAGGTTGTGTTCTTGGATCTTCATCGGTAAAAGCTTCAAATCCTCTTCACTTTCAGCAAGCAGAGTTGTGCCATCTGCATAACACAGGTTGTTCATGAGTCTTCCTCCAATCAAGATGCCATGTTCTTCTTCATAAAGTCCAGCTTCTTGGATTATTTCCTCAGCATAGAGATTAAAGTGGTACAGTGAAAGGATACAGTCCTGACACCCACTTTTCTCGACTTTAAACCAGGCAGTGTTTCCTTATTCTATTTGAACAACTGCCTCCTGATCCATGCACAAATTCCTCATGAGTACAATTAAGAGCTGTGGTATTCCTATTCTTTGCAATGTTACCCAAAATTTATTGTGATCCACAGAGTCAAATGTTTTTGCATAGTCAAAAAATATAGACAGACATCTCTCTGATATTCGCTTTCAGTTAATATCTATCTGACATCCACAATGATGTCCCTGGTTCCACACCCTCTTCTGAATTCAGCTTGATTTTCCATTAGTTCCCTCTCTATATACTGCCTCAGTTGTTTCTGAATGATCTTTAGGAAAATTTTACTTGTGTGAGACATTAATGGTATCATTCAATAATTTCCACATTTGGTTGGATCCCTTTCTTGGAAATAGGCACAAATATGGATCTCTTCCAGTCACTTGACCAGGTAGAAGTTTTCCAAATCTTGGGCATAAACAAATTAGCATCTACACTACTGCATCTATTTGTTGAACCATTTGAATTGATATTCCATCAATTCCTGAAGCCTTATGCTTCAAGAATTCCTTCAAAGAAGTTTCTACTTTGTCTTTCAGTACCATTGGTTCCTGATCATAAGCAACAACTTGAAATGGTTGCTCATCCACTAGTTCTTTTTGATGTAATGACTCTGTGTATTACTTCCAACTTCTTTTGATGTTTCCTGCATGTAGAATCCTTCACTTTTGGCTATTGAGGTTTTTCTTCAACTCCTTAAACTTGAGAGAAACAGAGTGTGTTTTTCCCTTTTATTTTTCTATCTCCAGCTCTTTGCATGTCATTATAATATTTGATTTTGTCTTTTCCTGCAGCCATTTGAAATATTCCATTTAGTTCTTTAACTTTGCCATGTCTCCCTTTTACTTTAGCTCCTGAATGTGTAAGGGCAAGTTTCAGAGTCTCTCTTGACATATAATTTTGTTTTTCCTTTTTTTTTTTCTATCTTTCCTCGTGAATGATGTCTTTGATCTCATGTCACAACTTGTCTGGTCTTTGATCATTAGTGTCTAACACATCAAACCTATTCTTGGTCTCCGAATTTAGGTGGGATATACTCAAGATCATACCATGGGTCTCATACACTTGTTCTAATTTTCTTCAGTTTTGTTTTGCATCTACATATCAGCAGTTGATAGTCTGGTGTACATTCAGCACCTGTTCTTGTTCTGACTTATGATATTGAGGTTTTCCATCATCTCATTCCACAAATGTAATCAGTTTGGTTCCTGTATGCTCCATCTAGTGAATTGCATGTGTATAGTAACTGTTTATGTTGGTGAAAAAATGTATTTATAATGTAAAGGTCATTGGTCTGACAAAATTATATGATCTCCGATATCACTTCTGTCACCAAAGCCATATTTTCCAACTACTGAGCCTTCATCTTTGTTTGCAACTTGTATATTACAGTCACCAGTAATTATCAGTACCTCTTGATTACATGTTCAGTTCATTTCAGATTGGGGAAGCTGGTAAAAATCTTCTCTACCTTTATTTGTAGCCTTATTGGTGAGTGCATAAATTTGAGTAATTATCATATTAACTGGCCTTCCTTGTAGGTGTATGGATATTATTCTATCACTTACAGCATTGTACTTCAGGACAGATCTTGAGATATCTTTTTTGATGATAAATTTGTTACTTTCAGCATAGTAGACCATATTATTACCTGATTCAAAATGGCCCATACAAGTCCATTTTAGTTCACTGATGCCTAGAATGTCAATGTTTATGTGCTCCATTTCCCTTTTGGTGATTTCTAATTTTCCTAGATGCATACTACAAACAGTCAACATTCTAATTATTAATGGATGTTTAGAGTTTTTCCTTCTTATTTTGAATCATGCCTCATCAGCAAATGGAGGTCCCTGAGTCTTTACTCCAATCCCTTCATTAAGATAGGTTCTATTTTGAGGAAGCAACTCTTTCCCAGTCATCTTTTGTGTGTCTTCCATCCTGGGGCATTCATTGTCCAGTACTATATTTGATGGGCTGGGATTTAGCTCAGTGGGTACAGCACTGTGCTGCAGTCTCTGAGGTCCCGAGTTCAATTCCCAGCACTGCAAAAATGGGAACAGGGCCTGGCAATCCACTCCCAAGGCAATCCCGAAGCACTCAGCCATTGAAAACCCTATGAGGGTCGCTATGAGTCAGATACCGACTCGAGGGCACCTAACAACAACAACAACATATTTGACAGTGTTTCTCTTTTCTTCATAATGTTTTCAATGGCTAATTGTTTTGGGAATGGGTTAGCCATGTCCTATTGTCTAGTCTGTCTTATTCTGGAAGCTCAGATGAAACCTGTCCACTATGTGTAGTCCTGCTGGTATGTGTAATACTGGTGGCACAGCTTTCAGCCCCACAGCAACATGCCAGCCCCAACAATATGGCAAACCGACAGACATATGGGGGAAAAACTCCACACATAGCTTAATATCTAAATTTATCAAATCTCCCAGTAGCACAAACAGAATCAGTGCTCAGCATTAAGAGTGAAGGTGAGGGATGTGAGAAGTATTTCTTTTGCCTTTTCCTATTAAATTCACATAATATTTCTTTCACATACATGCTTACAACAGAGTGTAAGAACATCAGCTTTCTAAAATCTCTTTTTATTTTTTCAGAGATACAGTTTCTAAGAATTTAAATAAAAATTTCTTTCAATGATCAGCTCTATTCAATAGAATCTGACTGATATTTTCACTATAAAAATATGTCCAAAAATTCTTAATTTAACAATATCCTTTCTGCATTTTGTGTTTTTGGTTGTGGTAGGGAAGATGAGAATAATCCACCACAACCAATGACAGCACAGACTGAAAAGTGTGCATTCTGGTATCTACACAGTAAGGCCAGAGGTCAGCAGATTCTCCATGAGTATCAACTTTGAATGTGCAGATGCTTTTCTATAGGAAAATAGCCAGAGGAAGTTTCTGGAAATCTAGGGATCCTTCAGGGGTTGCCTATGAGACAGACCTGAGTGGATGGGGAGCCTCAGGGTGGCACTGAGGGCCCTTCTGCCACCTGCTTTCCCCTTACCTGGCAGTGATCGTGAGATTAGACCCTGGTACTGAACTGGGTACTGGGTACTGGTTCAGCACCCAGGTACTGAACTGGATCACAATGCATCTATGTTTCTAGCTCCTAAGGTGAAACAGGAGAGTAAGTCCTAGCTGACAGCAAGACACAACATGCATCACACCTTGGGATTTGTTCTGGGCATGATCTCATTTCTACACTGATGGATAAATACTGCAATTATACACTTAGAGGGTTATTCAAAAGGCCTGAATTCCTTTCCATGTTTCCTATGGAAGCAACATGACCATTAGATAAAGTTAAACTTCCCAAAATGGAAACATCCAGCAGACTCCTTGCCTCTGATCCAGGCCTCACTCCCTCTGCAGAGTGTGCGGACAACATGAAAGGAGGACCTTAAGCTGTTTCAAATGAAAATCTGCTTCTCATAACTGTTTTCTTCCTATAATGCTCATGGTTTTGAGTGTTCTTAGCATTTCACTTATCCTTTAAATATTACAACCTCTATCCAAACATAAATGCTCATTCAATAAAAATACCACACACACACACACACACACACACACACACACACACGCACGCACGCACACACATTCCTCATGTAAAATATTTTACACCATGGGCAAAAGTCTGATGGGCTCTGCCTTTATTCTAAATTATGTTTTCAGAAAAGCCAGTCACCACAAATTATTATGTTTAGAAGCTGGATGTCTTAAAGAGACCATATGGAAAATATGGGTTTCTGATTTATATAACCATTCCAAAGTGGCTTTTCTTTATTCCACTTTGACAATGTTTTACCTTGTGCGAAAAATATTTTTAATAAGAATTTCAGCTTGATTCGGTCATTCCCTACTGAATGCACACAATACATCATCACTTTGTACCCCATAAATATAGACAATTACAATTTGTCAATATTCACTGAAAAATTTCCTTAATTTGTTAATACACTTTTATTACTTGATGTATTCTCCTGGCATTTCAAAGTATCTGAATCCAGAGAACAGTGTTGGTCAGAATCCAAAGGTTCAATCTTCAAAACACATTTATTGAGAGTATGTTTTAAACTTAAATATATTTAGGGCGCCTGCAGCCATAGCACTGTGGCATTTGATCCTGTCAGATCTCAGAAGCTAAGCAGGGTTGGACCTGGTTCATACCTGGATGGGAGACCGCCTGGGAACACCGGTTGCCGTAGGCTTGGGAGAAGGGCCTGGCAACCCACTCCCAAAATAAATCAATCAGCCATGGAAAACCCTATGAATAGCAGAGAAGCACTGATAATAGTGTTTTGCCTGTTTTACATAGGGTCGCTATGAGTTGGACACTGACTCAATGGCACCTAACAACAACAACAACAACAACAACAACAACAACAACAACATATTTAGAGGCAGGACTTAACTGTTTAAAGTAATAACTTTAAATTCAATTTACATTTATTTTTATCTGATACATAATAACATAAAAATTGTACACATTAATGGGACATCTGTGATTTTTGATACATGAACGAATTGCATAATGCTTATGTCAAGTTAGACATATCTGTCTCCTCCAACATTTATCATGTGTTTATGGTAAAAATGTTCAAAAACCTTTCTTCTAATTTTTTAAAGTCTGTTCATTGTTGTTATCTATAGTCACCCTACTGTGCAATAGCACACCAAAATTCCTTGCTTCTATCTTTTAGTATCTATCGATCAACCTTCCTCCATCCCTTCATCCCCCCTACTCTCTCTAGTTTCTTGTAACCACCATTCTACTCTCAGCTTCTGAGATCAACTCTTTTAGATTCCACATACAAATGAAATCATGTGGTTCTTGTTTTTCTGTGCCTGGCTTATTGGACTTAATAATCTCAAGTTTCATTCATGTTCTGACAAATAACAGGATTTCATTATTTTAATGCCTGAGTAGTATGCCATTGTATATATATATGTGACACAATTTCTTAATCCATTCATCAACTGATGGATACTGAGGATTTTCCATTCCTTGGCAATTGGGAATGGTGGTACAATAAAAATTGGGGAGCAGATGTCTCTCCCACATAGTGATTTCATATCTTTTGGGTGTATAACCCAGTAGTGAGATGGTTGTACCACATGATAGTTGTATTTTTAATCCCTTGAGGAACCTCCATATTGTTTTCCCAAACAACTATACCAGTTTATATTCTCACAATGTGCAAGGAGTCCTTTTTCTTCATATTCTCATGACCCCTGTTATCTTTAGTCTTTTTGATAAAAATCATTTCTACTGGAGTGAAGTGCTATCTCATTGTAGTTTTGATTTTCATTTCCCTGATGATTTTTGATGGTGAGCACTTTTCATGCACCTCTTGGCCACTGGTATGTCTTTTGAGAAATTTCTGTTTAGGTCTGGTGCCCATTTTTAAGCAGGTTATTCTTTGTTTGTTTATCTTTGCAATTGAGGTTTTGGAGTTCCCTAAACTTCTACTTTCTTTTTGACATGACAACATCATCAATATACATGTAATTCAATGCATGGAGCACAATCTTTCAGGACAGGAGCAGTATATCCCAGAGATCTTGAAGTTGCTTAAAGGCAGAACATCAAATTCATGATAGGTCAATTTACCTTTAATATGTTCCAGGGATAATGTGAGGCACCCCTGGGCAAAGAAGGCAAATATGTGCAAAAAGGCAGTTTGTCTTTCACTTATTTTTCAATGTCTTGTTTGTTTCTGTTCTTATCACAGTTTTGTGTATTTATTATTTGAGACAAGGTTTCCCTGTGTAGCCCTGACTGCCTTCCAACTTGAGATTCTCCTGCCTCAGTCTCCACAATGCAAACTAGGAACACACTGTCTTTGAAAACAGAGCAGAAAGTGGAACACACAACTGTTGGCTGGCTAATGCAGCACTAAGGAAAGATTAGAGCCTATAGAAGTGGTATGACCTATGGAATATTTTCAGTATACATTTTTGGTAGTAGAAACACATTCCCCATCAAAACAATAATAGGATTACATTAAAATATTTGACAAAAGAAATAAAAAAGAAAAACACTTATAATCCAGAGTTATAGGGAGGAGGTTGAAGATTGCCGAAGGCACATGCAGCCCAGGGTATCTCTACGTGATGGCGCTCAGAGATTTTCTTTGCTTTTATTGTCTACCTAGACCAAAAGTTGTATCTTTAGCACAGGAGGATCTACCATGCAATGAAGGAAGCTTAAAATTCTTCACTTCTTGAGACCCTTTAAGGCGCTGTGATGGGTCCTAGAGATTTGTATTTATAATATGATGTATCTTCTCTAGTGAGATCCCTTCCAAATTGAATCAGTTTCAGACCCTACACCAGACCTATATCTGTCCCTCATTGGTACACAACAAATGGTAGTATTTCTTCTACTTTTTAATTTAGTAGTTGAGTTCATGCATGTTAATGATCTCCCTTCTGTCACATTTTGAGGGTTTTTGTTTTCCCTGCCTTGCCAGGGCCTGGAGATACTATCTTTTGACAATGCTGACAGACACTGTAGTCCAGCCCAAGACCACCAGGTGCCCCTCTTACAATGTTCTCTGCACAGCTTTCATTAGCACACTGGTGCTGGGGCTTTCTGCCTTTCTCGTTTATAAACAGTTACAATGATGGTGTCCACAATGACGCCTTGGCTTTTCCAGTTACTGTTGGATCACATGGATGTCTTCACGGTCATCATTTAATGGCTTCAAAATAACCCACTGAGTGAAGGAATAATCCATTGAATATGTGGATCATGACCTGGTGGTTAGTTCCTTTCTACTGGAAACTGAGAATTAGAACACTAGTTATGATTCAGATGCAGCTTGAAGAATGACTGTGCAGAAACATCAGGGGAGGAGATTAGGTTTTAGTATGTCCCAGGGTCAGAGTTTAATGATAAATCCATTTGGAAATAAACTATCGTCAACCTCTTTGGCCCAATTTCACAATAGATATGCAGGTAATTTTCCTTATGGCAGAATTTCTCATCACACTATGCACTCCATGAGGGAGGGGTCAAGGATGCTTCATCCATCATCATACACTCAGGGGTTGGCTTGGCATGTATTAAATTCAATAAATACACTGAGAGTGAATTAACCAAGGAAAACCCACCGACATTAAGGACTGAATGAAAGCCAATGCAGATAAGAACTCAAGACATTGGGATTTGGAAAATAAGTTCATTTTGAAGAGTGAATGTTTGCTTTGTAAAATAAGTGCCCATCAGAACATCCTCCTGAATGTTCACATGTTTAATAACTGAATGGCTGAAGTCATCCCGCTGGGGATCAGGCAGGGATGCTGCAATATTTCTCTTCATATTGTATGTTTCTCTATTGAGCAGATGCTGTCTTTACAGAATATTTAATTAATAAAGGTTCCAACTTATTAGCTCTACCTTTTAAAACTTTGCCCTTTAAAGCAATGAATGTCCTGCAGTAACCTAATTTCCATATAAATTTTCTTAGTGTTATTTACTTTAATTAAACAACAGTATCGTAAGCTGCCAAAATTAAGAATGGCCAGATGCTACCTCACTCCTACACAGACAAAATCTTTTACTTAATGGTTCCATCTTGCCTTCCAGTCTTGCAAAGTACAAATTAAAAGGTGTGCCTCTCCTATTTTATATATGGCCTATGATTCTTCCAGGCCCCAGATTTTCTTCTCTCCTCAATCAGCTTATAAAACAAAATAAGCACCAAGGGCTAGTGATCCTTTTGTTGCTGTTTAAATCACTATACTTTTTCAGCAACAGGAATATTACTTGTTCACTAGAATGTTGGTTTTATTTTCAGGTGATGAGTAAAATGGGAAAGAGGGGAGAGACAGAGTGTCTACTTATTAAATCTACAAACGTTTTCTGAACCTGTCTTGAGCTGGCCACCATGCTGGAGGCTGAGAGTTTCCTGGAGACACAGGTCAAGCCTGGCTTCCAGGCTCTTGTCCTACAGCCTGTGTGGTGCCTCCTTGGGCTTCATTCACACAGTATGTGGGATCCTTGCTTCTGTTCTAAGAGGGGTGAGCTTGCACATTCACACTGACTGAGACATATCCTTCCTCTGCTGTCTCCATCAGCTTATCTGAGCTCAAAATTGCAATGAGTATCAAGCAAAAATAAGGAACATGTAGCCGGGCACAGTGGTGCATGCCTGTAATCCCAGTGGCTTGGGAGGTGGAGGCGAGAGGATTGCAAGTTCAAGACCAGAGGCAGTCTGCATAACTTAGGGAGACCCTGTCTCAGAAAGTAAAAAAAAAAAAGGGCTGGGGGTGCAGCTCAGTGGTCCAGCACTTGTAAAGCATGCAGGTGCGAAGCCCTGGGTTCAACCCCCAGTACTGAAATAAAAAAAAAAAAAAAAGGAACACATGAGTGAGTGTCCAAAGTATGAAACACTCTATGCTATACAGAAAATATTAGCTTACAGAATAAATCCATATCTCTTACTAATTTAAAACATTTAATACTTAATTTCATAAACATTCAAAAGGCATATGACGATATCCTAATTCAGGAGTCAGTTTAACTGCACTCCATGGGCCACATCTGGCCTGTTATCAGAACATAGGTGGCTGCTCTACCTTAGCACCCTGGTGACTATTAACGATTCCACAGAGGTCACAAGGCAAGGCTTACCCACAGCTGACCCAGGTGAGGTCTGGCAGAATGCTCTGGCTCCTCCTCTATCCTGGGACAGAGGTGGATTATAAGGAGCAGCTATGAAGCTGACTTCCATGTTCCTGGTCTTGCTGCCTTGCAGAAGCATGCCTGAACGTGCTCACAGGAAGCCTCCATGAGACCCGACCCTGAATGCGATGCCCTCATGGTACCAGGGGCACCGAGCAAACAAAAATAATGCATGGGCCTTGGACTTGGGTCTCACACTGCAGGAGCTATGAGACCTTGAGCACAACACCAGCGTGTGAGCTGCCACCTCTTCTGAACAATGCAGAGGGCATGTATGTTATTCTCAGGGCCAGGCTGATGATCAAGGAAAATGGTGATAAAACTTAGCACTGACAGACAGGTGAAAGAAATCTGTGAAATTGTTTGGATTATTATCATTGGTAAGTGTTTTAATAGATATCATTGTGAATTGCCTTTGAAAAGTTGTTGTTGTTGTTGTTAGGTGCTATTGAGTCGGTGTCCAACTAATAGCAACCCTATGTGCAATAGGCAAAAAAACATTGTCAGTGCTTCTCTGCTATTCATAGGGTTTTCAATGGAGGATTGATTTTTGGGAGTGGGTTGCCAGGTTCTTCTCCCAAGCCTACAGCACCTGGTGTTCCCAGGTGGTCTCCCATCCAAGTACTAACCAGGTCTCATCCTGCTTAACTTCTGAGACCTGATGGGCTCAGATACCAGAGTGGTATAGTTGCATGGTTTTAAAAAATAGATATTCAATAAAATGAAAAATGCAAATAAGATTTGGAAGAATCACTTGATCTTTCAAATGATCATGTTTACCTTTTAGGGCACTGATCACTTACTTAAGTTCAATGTCTCTTTTAAATACTCCAGAGATTCCATTATAAAATTGATTTTCCACTACTAAATAAAATTATTGACATTTCACTATTAAAGTATGCTTGGCAAAGAAATTAATATACAATGTGACCTTTTGTTCTCCTATTCCTACTCAGTTTGTTTCTTTAGGGATATTTCCAGAAAACTAAAATTTCTTTTTATTTATTTTTATTTTGTGGTACTGGGGGTTGAACCCAGGGCCTCATGCTTGCATCCTTTGCAAGTGCTGTACCACTGAGCTGCACTCTCAGCCCATTATTTAACTTTTTCAGACAGGGTCTTGCTAAATTACACAGTGAGCTTTGGTCTTGAACTTGCCATCCTCTTACCTCTACCTCCCGAGTCACTGGGATTACAGGCATGCACTACCGTGCCCAACTGGAAAAGTAAAATTTCTTTTGCAAAAAAAGCTGCATTTCCCCTTGTCATTGATAAAAAAATGTGATCATGCAGGCACTGTTGTTTTTATGTACTACTGAGTGGTGCCTGACTCTTAGTGACCACATGTACAACAGGACGAAACACTACCCAACACTGTGCCATGCACATGATCTCTTTATGTTTGAGGTCGCTGTTACAGCCACTGTGTTTCTTCTCATTTTGAATCGTGCCACATCAGCAACTGGAGGTACCAGGGACTTTACTCCACTCTCACCATTAAGGTCAACTCTACTTTGAGGAGGCAACTCTTCTTCAGTTCTCTCTTGAATACCTTCCATCCATTATATTCTCATTGGTAGGTCCTGTTGAGTCAGGCTGGACTCATAGCAACCCTTTGTATAACACCTGTCTGTCAATTTGTCATATTATGAGTGCTTGCCAATTGATGTGATGCTAACAGCTTTGCCACCAGTATTACAGATATTAGTGGGGCCACTCGTGGTGGATAGGTTTCAACTGAGCTTTTAGACTAAGACAGTTAAGGAAGAAGGACCTGGCAGCCTACTCCTGAAACAGTTAGCCATTGAAAACCCTATCAATAGCAGAGAAGCACTGCCAAGTATTATACTGGAAAATGAGCCCCCAGGTTGGAAGGCACTCAATAAATGCCTGGAAAGGAGCTGCCTCCTCAAATGGAGTTGACCTTAATGATGGGAATGAAGTAAAGCCCCAGGGACCTCCATTTGCTGATGAGGTACAAATCAAAATGAGAGGGAAGAACTGTAAACACCCATTAATAATTAGAACATGTAATGTATATAATATGAATCTAACAAAAATAGAAATCATCAAAAGGGAAATGGAGTGCATAAACATTGACATTCTAGGCATCACTGAGATGAAATGGACTGGCATGGGCCATTTTGAATCAGACAATCATATGGTCTACTATGTTGGGAAGAACAATTTAAAGAGAAACGGGGTTGCATTCATCATCGAAAAAGACATCTTAAGATCTGTCCTGAAGTAACCATACTGTCAAGTAACCATACTGTCAGTGATAGAATAATATCCATATACCCAAAAGGAAGGCCAGTTAATATGACTATTACTCAAATTTACACACCCACCACAAAGGCCACAAATGAAGAAAGTGAAGATTTTTATCAGCTTCCGCTGTCTGAAATTGATCACACATACAATCAGGATGCATTGATAATTACCGGTGATCACAATGCAAAAGTTGGAAACAAAGAAAAGGTTCAGTAGTTGGAAAATATGGCTGTAATGACAGAAACAATGCTGGAGATTGCATGACAGCATTTTGTCAGACCAAGGACTTTTTCATTCCAGCTACCAGGTGATTTAAAAACAGATTCTTTTCTCCAGTGGGAAGGAGGATGATGAAACAGCACTGTGGAAAGAATCTAGAGAGATGCTTGAATCAAACTCTCTAGGTTTTCCTTCCCCAATAGAATACCAAGGCTCTGATGCACCGAGTGTGGCCCATGGAAGTCCAGTCTATAGGATCACAACTTGGTTATGATCTCTTGCCACTTTGCTCTGAGCAAGTGAACGAGTAAAAGGCAGGAAGATTCCACTCCACAAAGAAATGTGAAACTCTTCTTCTCCTATGATCCTGATGGAGTCAGACAAGTAGCCTCCTTCTCCTTGATAAAATAAAAAGGGGGTAAGGACTCCTCCTGACCTCTGCGCCTGATGGCACCAGCCCCTGTAGATTCACGATGCGCTCCAAGTGCAATTGCATGAGGCCATGGACACCACACCTTCTTTATGATCTGGCACAGTAATTGTTTCCTGAGTTGCACCTACAAGCCGTGAGCTGTTATAACTCAAACTTGCCGAAGCAAAGCAATGTGAAAAAGACAAACTGCCTCATGCTTTGCAAGGTGCCTTGTTCCGTTCTGGCACAAGAAATGTCCTACAGATGGCCCGGGCGTGCGTCCTTCTGTGTGTCATCCTGAGTCATGCCCCCCAAAAAGTCACTGTTAGGACTCAGAGTTCACTGAGCTGGCGTTGGAAGTCTGTTCCCCTTGCAGCAGCATTTGGCTTATGATCAGCCTATTGGTTAAACCCCAAGCATCCCTGTCCACAGATGCATGGAAGCATCAACAACTGGAGGGGAATAATTCCTGCCCTGGGCTAGTCCTTCAGGGAACAGGAACTGGCATAAATTTCAGACAGCCACTTAATTTTAGGATGTAGGCATATAAAACTATGTTTTTTTAATAAATATCATGATTCATTACTGATGTCCACAATGGCATTATTATTCAGTGGGAAGATCCCAGTGGTATTCTTTAACTCTCTCTGATGCCAAAGGAGATATTATGTCATTGACTTCAACTTTTCTAGAATCATCTTGAAGAGAATATCATAATTGGACATAAAAACCTCCCTTCTATATAAGAATACCTCTTAGCAGAGTGCTTTCAAATTTAATCTCTCTCCCCCTCTCTCAGTCTCTCTCTCTCTGTCTGTCTGTCTGTCTCTATTCTGTCTGTCTCTCTCTCTCTATATATGTATATGATATATATACATATATGTGTATATATTATATATATATATGTATACACACACATATACACACATACACATACATATGTATCTTGAGGCTGTCAGCATGCCATGCTGTGGAGGCTTGTGTGTTGCTATGACATTGAAAGCTATGCCACTGGTATTTCAGATATCAGCAGAGCTACCCATGGTAGACAGTTTTCACTTGTTCTGCTCATCCACATCTGCCTCTTCCAGGTGCCAGTCCAGGAACTGAGACCGCATCAAAGCTTGCTGAGGCTCCCAAGTAGCCAAGTAGCTGAGCTCCCAGACTAAAATTAGAGAGAAGGACCCAGCAACCCACTCCCAAATAATTAGCCATTGAAAACCCTATGAATAGTAGAGAAGTACTGTCAAATATAGTGCTGGAAAATGAGCCCACTGGTCTAGAAGGCATTCAAGGGACAATTGAAGAAGAGTTGCCTCCTCTAAGTAGAGTCAACCTTAATGATGAGAATGGAGTGAAGTCCCTGGGACCTCCTTTTGGTGATGTGGCATGACTCAGAATGAGAGGAAACACAGTGGCTGTAACATTGGGCTTGAATATAAAAAGATTGTGTGCATGGCACAGTGTTGAGTAATGCTTTGTTCTGTTGTACACAGGGTCCCTATGAGCTGGATCTGACTTGACAGCACCCAACAACTATACATATATTTAGAAAGACAGATGGGTAGATACAAATATATATGTATATACATATGGCCTGCAGCTGTAACCCTGTGGCATCCGATCCTGTCAGATCTCGGAAGCTAAGCAGGGTCAGGCCTGGTTAGTACTTGGATGGGAGACCGCCTGGAAACACTAGGTGCTGTAGGCTTGGGAGACAGACCCGGAAACCCACTCCTAAAAATCAATTTGCCATTGAAAACCCTATGAACCTCAGAGAAGCACTGACAATAGCATTTCCCCTGTTGTACGCAGGGTTGCTATGAGTCAGATACTGACTCGATGGTACCTAACAACAACATACACATACATATATACCACCATATACATACATATATGTGTATATATAAATCCCGTTTGATTCTACAGCAATTCACCCATGTTAAGTGAGAAAGCACAGTCCGAAATACTTTAGGGACCAGGATCAAGACAGCTGTGTACCATAAATCCAGCCTCTAAGTCCTCAAGTTTCTGGCTTTAGGCAGCTTGTCCAGGGAAAGAGTGGCTTGTGTGTGGTTGATATGCTTGGTTGGTCTCAAAAGAGACCATTTCTACACCCAATCTGCAATTATGCCCTGCCTTGAGGAATGGAATTAAACAAGAGCACTGATCTCTAAGAACCTTTGAGACGTTAATTGCCGTAACAGTAAACATTTTGTCAGGGCTCAGGGTACATATGCAGTTTCTCCCATTAAAGTGCTGGTCAGCGTTGTGACGTGTACAGCCCTTCTCCATTTCTAAATCACCTGCACTTGCACATTTCCAAACTAACCCTCACAGACCACTGTGGCCAACAGTGGATACTCCATAAAAGGTGAAAGGACAGGCCTGGGGTTAGGGAAGGAGCAATGGCCCTGGGGTCTCCCACTGTCTACAGGACTTCCTTACCCTGCCCCCTGAAGTTGGCCTGTATGATGCAGGAGCCCCAGGAGTGAGAGAGCAGCCAAGGGAGCTGGCGCTCAGGACAACGCCCAGTGGAAGCTATAGACACAGGGAGCCGCAGACCAGCACTGATCCTTCTCTGGAGGCATCAGAAGAGCTTTGATCGAGGAGGATATGTACTTTACAGCATTCTCCGCCCAGGATATGCAAGTGCGTGTGCATATTAAAATAAGCTCATGCCAGAGTAACAGATTAATGCTGGGACACCAAATGTCAGCATTACCCCTGAATGTCAACGCACTGAATGATTCATTTTCACCCTGGTGACTGCTTACAGACGTTCTAGTGTGGTTCTTCCTCTACAAATAAGTGAAGAGTTAGTTGCACCACAGTAAATGTGTTTGCATAAAGACCCCCATCATGGGAGGCCAGATGCCCATGGCTGTTAAGGTCTTGGAGCCCCTTGATGGCAGGTAAGTTGCAAGCCTTCCAGCTCCTGGGTCCTCTCTCCTGCCGGGCACCAGCCCCGGGGGACGCCCTACCTGCGGGTGCGGTGGAACTGGCACCTCTTCAGGGGGATCTTGGCCACGTGCTCGCGCAGCCCCACGAACAGGACGCTCTGGCTGTGCAGGATGAGCAGGCTCCTGACTGGCTCCCTCCTCCTCTCCGGGAAGAGTTCAGTCTCCTCCAGCAAACAGCTGCCTGAGCTCTGACTCAGGGGCGCCCGCACTTTCTTAATGGTGCCGTAATCTGTGAAGGCAACAGGGCGGGGAGGAGACGGGGTCAGTGGGTCTCATGGGCCACGCCTCGGTGAAGCAGAGCACACAGCACACACCTACGGTTCTCCGGGCTAGAGTAGGGCCATCGGCGCACCTTTCAAAATGCAGAGGCCCAGGATTTGTACCATAAATCCAGCCTCTAAGTCCTCACGCTTCTGGCCTTAGGCAGCTTGCCTAGGGAAAGAGTGGCTTGTGGATGGTCGGGGTCTGGTGGCTGAGGTATCTGTGCTGAAGTCACCTTCTCCAAACGCTTCCGTCCTATTCCTGTCCCTACCACATGATGCTGTGTAAGTTTACGGATGATTCACACTTCCCCAAGTTTGTTGTTGTTAGGTGCCGTGGAGTCGGTATCCGACTCATACGACCCTCATAGTGTTTTCAATGGCTGACTGTTTTGGGATTGCCTTGGGAGTGGATTGCCAGGTCCTTCTCCCAGTTTTGGGGTGCTGGGAATTGAACTCGCGACCTCAGAGATTGCAGCACAGCGCTCTACCAACTGAGCTAAATCCCAGCCCCTTCCCCAATCTAGAAGACTCAGTATTATTAAGGTTGTATTTTCCCATAAGCTTATAGATTCTGTAACCAGCCACCAGACCTCCAGACCTATTTGGCCAATCCTCCTAGACGGGGGGTCCAGGCAACAGGACACCTTCAAGCTCTACAGCGAGGCTAACACGCAGCCAAGGACGAGAACTCTGCTCATCCACACCTGCTGCTTCCAGGTGCGAGGCCAGGAACTGAGACCGCATCAAAGCTTGTCGAGGCTCCAAGTAGCTAGCTTTCTGCCACCCCGTGGAGAATCTCAGGAGAGAAAAGACCTCAAGGGATGTTCTAGACACCCCCAACCCCCCGTGCAGTAGTGCTGACATTGCTACCCAGGCAGGGAAGACAGGAAGTGACTGGCAACTGCAAATAGGACAATAAATGGTGCCCTGTCTTCCTCCTGCAGGAGGAAGTTCATCCTCCGCACCTCTTCCGCCCCTCCCCTCATCAGCTCCTTTCCTTCTCTCTCGCTCTTGTTCTCTGGGGTGATTTTCTGATCTCAGTGTTCCAAGTTCTTTCCTGCTTTTGAACCTAACTCCCTTCTGACCTGATCCCAGCTTTCCTGGGCCCTGGATTTCTGCTCACTGGTGTTTATGCACACCTATTTATTAGCTTGGGCTGGGATTTGGCTCAGTTGGTAGAGCGCTGCGCTGCAGTCTCTGAGGTCCTGAGTTCCCAGCACCGCAAAAATGGGAGAAGGACCTGGCAATCCACTCCCAAGGCAATCCCAAAACAGTCACCCACTGAAAAGCCTATGAGGGTCGCTATGAGTCGGATACCGACTCTATGGTACCTAACAACAACAACAACAACAACATTTATTAGCTTGGCTATTGGCATCCAGGGGTGAGGGTCTCCTGACCCATGCAGAATCCCTAGACAAGCTGGGAGGGGCACAGTGTGACCAGCATGATTGTCCGTGGGACACACGCTTGATGTGCCCATGGCTTGCCATGATGCCCTGTGGCCCAACTTTCTTGCTGCCAGCCTGCAAAGTTAGGGCCTGAAGTCCAGATATCTAGAAGCACCAGCAAGATCCATCCCCACCTACCTGGACTCATCCTGAAGGCAAAAAGTGCAAAAATCTGACCACAATTCTGAGTTTCAGAACATCCCTAATTTGTGAACACAGGAGAAGGATAAGAAGATATCCTAAAACCAGAAGTAAAATCAAGAGCCTCTGGCTTGAAGGAACTCCAATCAATCAAGCTCCAAAGATTTTGGACAGAAAGAACTTTATATTTTTCTATCTCTGTGAAAGTTCTTAGAGACTGGTGCAATTTATGTTTAAGGAGAAAATGCATAGGTGTGCATGTACTGCCCTGAATTTACTTAAAAACATGTATCTGCACTATCTCCAATGAATAATTACTGATCATAAACTGTCGGTTAATCATGTATATAGTATTAAGAAATAATTGCTTAATTTCATTTTCAAGTTAGCTGTTAAATACATTACTTTTGAAAAAAGTCAAGCATAGGCAGAAGTGTGCCTGCCTTGGAGGGAAGAGAACATGTCCCTATGCATCCAAGAGCAAAAGAGCAAGCAAGAGAGAAGCGGGTAGGCAGGGAGGGACAGGGAGAGGGCAAGACCGCATCATGAACATGTTAGCAGACATTTGAGAGAATTCATAGCTCATAATCATAAATGTGCAAGAAAAATGTGATGTCTTTATTCCATAACTCAACTTCCTATTGAGTTGGTTACAGAATCTATAAGCTTATAGGAAAATTCAACCTTAGTCATTTTGAGTCTTCCGGCTTGGGGAAGTGCCAAGCATGCGTAAACTTACACAGCACCAAGGGCTAGGGACAGGGATAGGATGGAAGCTTTAAAGAAGGTGACCTCAGCTCAGATGCCTCAGCCACCAGACCCCGAGATGAGGTCTCCACAAAGCACTGGCAGATGGAAGTGACAGCTTCCCAGGGAGCATTCACAGGGGGAAGCTTTGGCGGCCCTTTGGAATGTCATGGCAACAGGAAACAGGTCAGTCCAGCGGGAGGGGAGGGCAGTCAGTGGCTGCCCTTTGAGGGCTTATGTGGGAGACCCCTAGGGTGAAGCAGAACCTTCTATAGCAATTCCTAGTGGAGTGGGGGACAGAGGAGGTGGGAGCCTTTGTGACTGCTGTGCTATTTATTCAACAGCTTGGTGTGGAATGGAAAACCTGGGGTACAAACTACATCCTCTTCAACAGTTCAGCAAAAACTCCTTGCTGTTTATTATTCATTTCATGGATGGATTATCACTCTGAGAAACCTGCTCAAATTAGTAATAGCCAGATGTCAATAATTATATGCATTTCAAATTTTTAAGCAATTGCCGAAAGGAACAAAATTTTAAAAAAGCTTTAACAACTTGACTTCAATTAACCACCATTGATCAAAACCGTGGAGCATCCAGTTTTCCAGCTGATGGCCTCCAACAAAACCAAGGGGCTTAGCGTTTCAGAGAAAGGTGCTCAGCGCGGGTTCACGTGCTGGTCCGCATCCCAGAGCTCCGCCATCTCCTCCTCATCCCTGGCCATCCAGTCACGTGACGAGTCCTCTCTGAAGTCTCCTTTCCCCTTGGCATCAGGACAGCACATGGGGACCCTGGGGGCACCTTGCAGGAGCCTCTGCCTGTTTCCTCCTCTGTCTGAACCTCATCCCAGCTCTGTGCTCACACGCCCTCCACCAGGGTCTTCTTATTCTCTTGTAATGACCCTAAGGATGATTGACACACGTCTGTCTTCCTTGCCCAGATCTCATTGCTGAGTGTTGGTCCTGAACCTGCAGCTGAACCTCAGTGGAAGGGGGGCAGCGTACAAAGTCCACAGGCCTAACAGTGACTCTCCATCTCTCCAGGACGCCACCAGCTTGTCCTGTCTCCTATGGTTCCATCTCAGGCACAGCACTGCCATCAACTGCAACACAAAGGACTGAGCTCCAAGCCTGCTGGGTCCTGCCCTCACCCTCACCTGGGTTCCCCTGGTCCTCATCCGCCCCCTCCTGGCCATCCCTCATTTCTGGTACCTGAGCTTAGAACACCCTTCGCACCTGGATTTCCCCAGATCGCTGGCTCTCCTCTGCTCCTTACAGTCAGCACAGGGCATACACCGGATGGCCCTGCTCTCCTACCTCAACCCCTCTGTGCAGGGTCACAGCACGGCACTGGGCAGCCACGGGCCACGGGCCACGGTGGGCTCACCGCTCTTACCTCAGGCTCCATCCCCACTTCCACATCTCTGTTCTCTGCCCACCAGCCTCCAGGACGCATGTGAAGCACCAAGAGTCATGATGGTCCCTGACCTGGTACAGGTTCCTTTGAGGTGACAAATGACAGTGCCATTCTCTTTCAGTGACAGATTGACAGAGCCTGTCCTATAAAATGGCCCCAATGCCCCTCAACCCCATGTATTTGATAGGAGAGGATATAACAGCAGGACTGTCCCCAAATCTCGTGGTATTTCATGACTGTCGTTGCAATCTGTATCACTGACTGAATTCCAGTTGATTTGTTCTGTGGCTTCTGCCACAGAACACATGGGTTCTGCACTTAGCTGCACAAAGGCAAGGATTAGGTCAGGTTTGTCCTCTGACGTATGCATAGTGGCTATAGCATGGCCAGCAGAGACTGGGTGCTGCATGCTGGGTAGAAGAATGAATGCATGAGGGAGTGAAGGAGGCGGGAGGGAGGGAAGAAGAGAAGTTAGTGTGGATTGAAAATGTCATCCTCACTCCTAGTGTTGCCAGAGTCCTGATTGACACTTTTTCCATTATGACCTGGGGCAAGAGTTAGACTGGTCAGTGTGAAGGTGAAACAAGACACGTACTTTCCTCATGTGAATGGACTACAACCAAAAGTGTTGTGAACTAAATGTGAATGAACCGCATATGAGTCATTGCAACTGGTTTCATTTGATTAAGTTCTACTCTGAAGGTTTGCCATAGAAAATAAAGCCATAGCTGGCCATGGTGGCGCACTCCTATAATCCCAGGGACTTGGGAGGCAGAGGCAGGAGGATCGCAAGTTAGAGACCAGAGGCAGTCTGCATAATTTAGCTAGACCCTGTCTCACAAAACTAAAAATAAAAACAAAAACAAACAAACAAAAAAGGGCTGGGGGTATAGCTCAGTAGTCCAACATTTGCAAAGCTTGCAAGCATGAGGCCCTGGGTTCAACCCCCTGTACCACAAAAAAATAAATAAATAAAAAGAAAAAAGAAAATAAAGGCATATACATCTTCTACACATTTAAAATCCAATACTCTCAGCTGGGCTTGGTGGTGCACACCTGTAATCCCAGCGACTCAGGAGGCGGAGGCAGGAGGATCGCAAGTTCGAGACCAGAGGCAGTCTGCATAACTTAGCGAGACTCTGTCTCAAAAAGTTAAAAAAAAAAGGGGGGGGGAGCTGGGGGCGCAGCTCAGTGGTCCAGCACTTGCAATGCATGCAAGCACAAGGCCCTGGGTTCAACCGCACAAAAAAAACCGTACCAAAAAAAAAAAAAAAAAGAACTCAATACTCCAATCCAAGTCATTCATAGGGAAAAATACCAACTAGACAGACACAAAACCCCCCTCATCATTCTTTCACATTCCGAGGTCAGCAAGCAAAGTCAACGTGCACTTCCCTTCACCTGCAGCTCGCCTCCCCAGAGGAGAGAGGAGGTGAGTATGTTGGGGAAACAGCATTGGAGCTGAGGGCAGGGCACACAGAACAGATGTGGCTTTGGTACCAATGCTCTGGATATTTTCCTCTCATTTCACGTCCACTACTAATTATTCTGTGGACACAGATGTGTCACGTCTTTGCAGTTTATCTCTCAAATGGATAGAGATATAGACACTTGGGTTTCCTTCATGGCGTAGCTACTATGTAGCTTCTACATCTCATGCTGGGAGTGAGCTTATGATGAGAAAGCCAAAAGCAATTGAGATTACACGAAAATATCATTAAGTATTACGGAGGATACCATATTTGTCTCAACTGAGCAGAAGAGCAAGCTTACTCATACCTTTGGGTTGCCGAATTAAAAACACGAGCCCCACTTAAATTTGAATTCCACATCAACCCGGAATAATATGTTAGTATCGGTGTGCCCCATTCGCCATGTCACCGGTTATGCGAAGTTGAAATTTAAGTGAGTATTCTGTATTTTTCTTTGCTCCATCCAGCAGCCTATTACATCACATCTCCCTTGGCCATCTCACCGAGCTGGTGATGATAAAATGAATACACGTGCAAGGATCCTCACTCTACAGAAGAACAAATTGAGCTTCACACAGTAGAGCCCATCTCTTTCCTGTGGACTGCACTTGCAGACATGAAACCATTTTTCACTTCAAGACTGATCAACCAGGTAAAAGATAAGAACAAAGTTCAAAGTAAATGTTAACAACAAAGCTATGGCGGATGACACAGTACACTATGGAGGAAGAGGGAGGGTGACTCAGAGCAATGGCCTCCCCTTTTTATCCCATGAATTCTTTTTTTTTTTTCCAGTATTGGGGGTTGAACCTAAGATCCAGCACTTGCATACTTTCCAAGTGCTGGACCACTGAGCTGCGCCCCCAGCCCTTTTTTTTTTTTTTTTACTTTTTGAAACAGGGTTTTGCTAAATTGCGCAGACTGCCTCTGGTCTCGAACTTGGGATCCTCCTGCCTCTGCCCCCCGAGTCGCTGGGATGACAGGGGTGGCTACTGCACCAGGCTTATTCCATGAATTCTTGTAGAAGTCATAGAACCGAACCAACATCAGGGTAAGGAGAAGGAAGTCAACATTCTGACCCATGGGCGCTGCTGTCTGCTGCCCATCTGTGGGGCAAGAGAGGGCAGATGCCCCAGAAGCCACCATGTTCTCTGATCACAGGGACCACACTTCCTCCCCAGCACAAGGTTGATGCTGGCACTCTCAAGGTAACACATGGACTGGTCTTCCTGCTCCCTGACATTGCTTAAAGAATGAGACCCACAAAGGTGCATTCAAATAGCTATGGGTGAGTGGAAGTCATGTGGGCACTTACAAATGAGGATGTCTAGGAAAAGAAAGCCTGCAGCCTTAGCCCTGTGGAATCCGATCCCATCAGATCTCTGAAGCTAAGCAGGGTCGGGCCTGGTTAGTACCTGGATGGGATACCGCCTGGGAACACCATGTGCTATAGGCTTGGGAGAAGGACCTGGCAACCCACTCCCAAAAATCAATCTGCCATTGAAAACCCTATGAACAGCAGAGAAGCACTGACAATAGTGTTTCCCCTGTTGTACAGAGGGTCGCTATGAGTCAGATACCAACTCGATGGCACCAAACAACAACAACAACAAGAAAAAGAAAAAAGGATGAAGGCTCAAAGAAACGACTACTTGACGCCCTGTCATGAGATAAACCTCCACATCCTTGTTGGTATGAGAAGATCTCTTCTTGGCAGAGATCACCGCATAAAATATCTGAATAACCCCATATATGTGTTGTTAGGTGCCGTTGAGTCGATGTCCGACTCATAGCGGTCTCATAACTCATGGCAAAACACTATTGTCAGTGCTTCTCTGCTGTTCATAGGGTTTTCAATGGCAGATTGATTTTTGGGAGTGGGTTGCCAGGTCCTTCTCCTAAGCCTATAGCACCTGGAGTTCCCAGGCGGTCTCTGATCCAAGTACTAACCAGGCCCGACCCTGCTTAGTTTCTGAGATCTGATGGGATTGGAAGCCACAGTGATACAGCTATAGGCATGTGCATGTGTGTGTGTGTGCGCGCGCGCATATGTATCTTGCTAGTGATTGATGAGGTCATTGAGCATCAGGTGTAAATCTGGTGGCAGACAGAAAAGGCATTGGTAAAAATGAATTACCATAATAGAGACGGAAATTTCACCCTCAACAACCCAAGCCATTAGGAAGATGACCAAAGGAAAAGGTAGAAGCCATAAATGAAAACAGTTTCAAAGTGTGACTTTGCACATTGCCACAAGAAACAGTGTAAATTCAATTTTCACCATGACTACTAGGAAAGAAATGTTTATATCACACTTATCAAATGACCAAGGCGTAACCTGAAAAGAACAAGAAGAAATTCCCCCAAAGAACTCCACCTACAAAAAATAAATAAATAAATAAATAAAATAATCCATTGAATGCCAAGGTTTGTTTCTCCAATCTCCACCTGCAGGAAAATAGGTTCCTATCCTGGGAAAAATAAGTTACTGGCTACACTGTGGGAAGAGTAACTGAAAAGAAAATGGGTTTTCAACAGGAAATAAAAGAAAAATTGGGTTTAAAAGAAATGATATACTCACAGTGTGGTCGTAAAGCTACCTGGACAAACTCCTAACTCGTTTCACAGGAACACAGCAACGCACACATGGGACCTGGGACAGCAGGCACGGTGACGAAAACCCCACAAAGCCTCTGAACACCCCAGTCAGGTGGCAGGAGCCCAGACAGTTTATCTAGACCAGCACCGTCAGGTGCGAATATTTTACAATCCACTGGAGAAATTTGAACTTTTTCTAGTAATCACAGTTAAAAAGGAGCAGAAAAAACAGGTGAAATCATTTTAATTATGCACTGACTTCACCCAATGTATCTGAAATATTATGATATGCAATATTTAAATCTATAAGTATAATATTATTAATGAGACTTTTTGTTATACTAAACCTTTGAAGGGGCTGGGATTTAGCTCAGTTGGTAGAGCACTGCTCCGCAATCTCTGAGGTCCCGAGTTCGATTCCCAGCACCACAAAATGGGGAGCAGGATTTGGCAATCCACTCCTGAGGTAATCTGGAAACAATCAGCCATTGAAAACCCTATGGGGGTTGCTATAAGTTGGACTCCACTCGATGGAACCTAACAACAACAACAACAACAAACCTTTGAAAGGCAGGCATATTTTATACCCATTTTAACTGACCCTAGTCCCATTTTAGAAGGCTGTGGCTGTGATATTGGACAGCTTAGGGGTGTACACAAGCATCCTGGTGCTTTCCTGGAGAACTACGTGTCTAACCCTGCCCATCACTCAATAGGAAACAACTCCAAACCCACTACTCATAAGCTGCACTTTTTTTCATTCTACATATTGAAACTCAGCACATTATTTCCTTTGAATAAAAAGTTCTACCGCTACGAGTGTTTCACGATCTCTGCCCTGGACCCATTGTCTCCTACTTCAGGTAAAGTGATGGAGGAGCGCGAAGGGTAACTGGCCGTGCATGGGTTACACAGCCAGGGAGCGGAGCCATGACACTAGAACCTGGACTCTGCGTCCTTCCCTGGGCACCTGGCATCACCTTCTGGCCCTGTGCCCCCCAGCAGGTGTCCAAGGCCCTCTGAGAATGAATGTGGGGATTGTCAGGCCATTTCAGAACCGGGCTAATTGGCAGGAGGTAGTCATAACCATCAGGGGGCGCTCTTCTCGCTCTTTGTCATTCACATGGAGGTCAAGCGGAGCCTCACTTTGCTTTGGAATGTGGCTTGTGCACTGACACTAATTTCTGAATGGCCCTGACCAACTCTCAAAACAAAAACAGCCTGGCTGGCAGCCTGAAGCGTGCATGTATGTTACAGTGTGGATCTTCCGTGCCCCCCAAAGTCTGACTAATGTGCCAATGGAAATGCAAATTAAGAAAAACCAAACCTGCTAAATTTATCCCTAAATTAATCTAAGGGAAAGAGAAGTGCAGGCGTATAGTATGATGGAAAAAATTATAGAAAGTACAGGTCAAGTCATGTTCCCCCAGTGTAAGAAATGAGGTCAATTTTTTTTTTTAATCCAAAAGATAAATTCTTGGAGAATATGAGTGACTTCATGGGCTGGGGTCAAATGCAAATTATCTTCTATGCTCTTGTCTCAATTAAACTTTCAAGTACACACAGTATATTAGAGTTGGAAGGGATCTATAACAATATTTTGATTTTTCAGTTGAGGAAAGCAAGGCCCAGAAAGAATCAGCAAGTCCCAAAGCTCAGACTATGAAATTCAAGGTTAGGACCTCTTCATGTAGATCAAGTGCTTATTCCTGAATTTTCCAAGATATTTTTCTTTTAAAAGTATAAAACGGATGATATGCAATCCCTAGAATCGTGCATCAATAAAAGTCTGTCTGATGAGTTCCTGAAATGTCAGTTGAACTGATAAAACAGTACACTAAATAATAATTGTTATTTAAGATAAAGATGAAGCTATGCTTTATAAACATATACTCTTCTTATCATAGAATTCACTACAGGGACAACTAATATGTAAACAGTGCCAAGGCAGGGCCAATCTGACT